>WAAG01078316.1:0-33563 GCA_013390105.1 Tichodroma muraria
CTAAAAGTCATGTGAGACGTGCTTGTGAGCCATTTAAAGCCAAAGGTATTGATCCCATCGATTGTTGCATTAAACTGCAATTCTAGCATTTCCTGTAGAGGCAGGATGTAGCAGAGAGCTTTACAAATCCTTGTGGCCACTGCATTATTGATCTTACAGCAGTTTCTTTTGTCTTGAGGAAGATGCAAGTGAATTTGTTAATTCTAAACTACAGTGAAATACTGCATTAGGGACTGTCTGGGGTTAGTGAGGAGGTTGCAATGATAAGTGGAAGAGGGATGGTTGTTAGATTGCATAATCCCCTTTAGAGTTGTATAAAAAAGAAAGCCTAAACCAAGCAACCTTTCAGATTTTAAAAAGCTACCAAATGGTCTCAGATGCCTCTACTCAGGCAACCTCATTCTCCTCATATCCTTAAAGCAATATTTGGTGAAATACAAGGATATCAGAGTGCTCTGACCTGTAAACTGAGGTTAATTTTGCCCTCAGTGGGAGGTCTGGCACTTGGTAAAGACTCGAGTTTCCAGGCCTTGGGCCAAGGAAAGTGGAATTTATGAGCTCAGTCTGTGGAGTACGTGTTTTTGAGGGACAAAATGTGTAGGTCACATTATTCCTTCATCACCCTGGCTGGTTGGCTCAGAGGTAGTTTGTTCCTCAAAGGCTTTTGCTCCTTTAATCCCAAAAGTGGCAAGTGGTAAAGGAGGAGCACAGAAGATAAGACCATGATAAATTTGATGAAGTCTCTATAGACAACAGTTGCTGTGGACAATAATTGCAGCACAGAAGATGGGTTAGGAGAGGTGGGCTAAGCCTCCAGTTATTTCATCCCTCAGTCTTCCACTTCTCTGGGATGGTTGAAGGTTTCTTTGCCTTGAAGAAGTGAAGAAGGGGAGCAAGCAAATGCAAAGTAGGGTATTTGCTATTTAGTGCAGAAAAACCCTCTTTCTTAGGTAAGATGGTGGCTTCTGGGTAGGACAGTCTCCTGTGGCAGACAGGTAGGTATAAAAGTGAAAACTTCATTTTTACTCTTGGCCTTGGCACTCCTTAGTGATTGATCCTTAGGTTAAAAGCCAACCTTTAACTGATGAAGTAAGCCCTAAAAATAAAACCATGGAAGAGTGGGAGTGCATTTCACCTCATTTCTCACTACTGAAAATCTACATGAGAGAGATGATTTCATAAAGTAGGTGACAAATATAAAACACAGATTTGCCCCATTATCTTTCTTTCCTATAATGTAAAATTCTTTCATATATATTGCCTGTCACTAAAAAGCGATGATTTGGCTTCAAAGTTGAGAATGGACTTCCTTCAGGGAATACCTGCCATCTTCTCAAGAATCCCTGTGGTGGTAATGGTGGTACCTCGTGCAGGTGACTGATGACAAAACTTTGAGAAGTGTTTTCCCCTCCCCCTGTCTCCCCTGTTCTCCTGTCCCAAAGACTGACGATCCAAATCTGTTCTATTGACTGCTTGCCATTTTTCTATCTTCCAGTAGACTTTCTTCTTTTTTTTTTTTTTGTAATATCCACTTAACAATAAGTGGATGTTGCAAATGGTGGTGTGCAGGACAATAGTGCTTGTGAAACTGCACAGCTTGTTCTGGAGTTCAGCAAGGAGGAGCTTTATTGCATTGCTGAACATGGCTGAAGGGGCAAAAATCCAAATGGTACCTATTCTGAATGCTTTGGTTAAATAATCCTGATTAAGACACTAACACCCCAGTTCCATAATGTACTTTAAGATCCTGTCTTCTTCCTTGTGTTGTGAACCTTGTAGACTTGGAAGTGAGACAGAACACTGAACTGTTTCAGAAAAAAAAAACACCTGCAAGGGTTTTCTAGCTGTAGGTAAAAGAGGGGAGGGGGTGATTTCAAAAGCACATGCTCAAAACATGCATTTACATTTCACACCCTACTAAGAGCAAGGTACTAGGAATAATTTAGGGAGAGCATTGCAAGCAGTTTCATTCAGAAGGGAGGTAGCCCTAAGGAGAAAGAAATTTCAGTCCATTTACAGTTCTACTGTGTTATACATTATTGGGTTTTGTGAGGGAATGGGGTTTTTGAATTAATTTTTAAGTCAAGCAAACCTGTTGCTGTACATCTATTTGATGCATATTAATATTAGCAATTAGTGTTTCCCACCTTGCTATTTCATAAAATCCTGCCCTTTTATTTTGATACAAATACATCTGATAAAATCCTTCAGGTTTACATAATTCTGGTTTTGTTCCAGAGCTTGTAATTCTCCTTTGTGTTGCTTGTCAGAGGAAGGCTCGTGGTGATAACAAAACACAGCCCTTAATTTGTCTGATGGATTGTTGTGTATTGTGGTTTTGATTTCAGTCAGTAGCAGCAACATTCATCTTACCCTGTAGATGCCTTTGGCAGAAAATCAGGAGTAAATGAACGGAATTCATCACTTAATTCCAAGCAGTAGTCTCATCAGGTAATTCCTGAGGAAGAGTGGGGAAGCTGCTGCTCCTGCATTTGCTGCAGTTGATTTGTTGATCTTTTGATGGCTTTCTGGTCACAGACATGCAGTGTTGTTCAGTTGCTGGTGCTCAGGTGGACAGGAAGCCATTGCTGAGAGTGACCTGCTGCCACTTGAGAGGGGCATAAACTACCTGGGCAGCTCCACCCTTCTGGGTCAGCCAAATACCACCCAAAATTGGAAGGCTGTCCTGGGCAAGGAGCAGGATCATCCTGCCCCTGATTTCCTGGGTGAACTGTGGAGGGTGGTCACTCTCAGGACTGTGCTGTGGGAGAAATGCAGACCCCAAAGCGTTTCTCTACCTGCCAGAGGAGAGTGCCTACCCAGAGATGGGAAGTGGTCCAAAGGAAAGGTTCTTGTTGGTGCCAAAGCAAAGATTTTCGTGTTTCTGAAGAATGAAACTTTATATTTTAAGAGTAATTCTTAACAGATGTGTGATGCAAAATCGAGCTAAATAAATTAAGTCAAAAACTAATTCACTGGACTGTTTTCTCCACTGAACTTTTTTTTTTTAGAAGGGCTGTTCAGCTGTGCAGTGTATTCAACTGAGTCAAACCCTTTGCTTTCCCTACCACACCTGAAGGTACACTTGCTTGAAGAGAGTTAAGGGACGCCCTGGCTTTGATTCTTCGTTACATCTCAGAAGAGGCCAAGAGGAGTGGCTTTGTTCAGCCTTAAGATGAGAAATTGAGGGGAGACCTCACTGCTGTCCCCAGCTCTTGCACGCCAGTGAGAAGCAGCAGCGGCTCTGCTTGTCCCTTCTCCCTGGCAGGGACAAGTCCTGGGCACCTGAATCCCTGAGTGTGACAGAGGAAAAGGGAGGGGCAGCAGCTGAGGGTAGTTCCCACAGCCATGAAGTAGGAAGGCTGGCTGCTGCTGGGTACTGGGGAAACAGGGCAAGGAAGAGCTGGGAGTGATCCCAGGCCCTTTGTACTGGTCTTGGTCTCGCAGCCTCTGGTGTTTGGGGCAGCCTTGATGTGTGCTGTCTTCCTTCAGACTCAAAGAACAGGTTTTCTCAGATATGGGAGATAATCAAGAAGTACTACCCTAAAGGGCAAGGGGAAGGAAAAACATTCCTTCCAAGGTCACAGAGACTGCATTTGCTTTTATTAAAATTGTCGTTGACTCTTAATTGCCCTTATGGAACATTAGCTTTGAAATTCCCTGCAGAATCAACTGCGTGTAAATCACTTTGTTCAATCAAACTTTTGACCTTTTCAAACATACATTGTGACGTCCCAGGACACTAAGTATTTCAGACTGCAGATTTAAATCACAAAGCTATCCCCTCTGGCTAAAAAATTTTCTTTCATCTAAGCTGTGTATGGCAACTACTCAGTTAGCCCACAGTGTCTTTTTTCCAGCAAGTCTTTCATTTTCCCCATTTATTAATATCTTACATGAGCACAGAAACCAGCTGGCTGAGTCAGCTGGATTCCTCCAGAAAGTGTTTCAAAGTGACTTTAAAACAGTTGTTTCCAGATGAAGTACCTTAACATAATTTCTTTTAAAAGCTGTCAGTTAACTATACAGTAGAATAAAAGCTAAGTGGGGAAAAAATTAGAATAAACAACAATGTAATTTTAAGATGGTCAGAGAGGGGTAGCCAGGAGCCACAAGTATCAAATCTAGATCAGTGATTTTCAGCCTGTAGCCTGCAGATCCCTCTGGTAGTTTCCTCTGTGGGGTCTATGAGAAGAGATTGGGGGAATCATGCGTGGATATGCTTGTAAAAGCAGCAGACTGCTGGACTGGGGAGAAAATACCTGGAAGAGTGGTGTATGAGGGAAAAATTCACCCTGGCATGTTTTGGGAGAGGCAGGCTGGGCAGCAGTGCCCCGCAGTGCAACTGAACTGTGCTGCTGGGGGCCTGAGATGCTCTATCAGCCCGTGTGGTCTTCCTCCACCTTTTGGAAAATGTATAGGGCTCTCTGCTTTTTGCATTATTGTATGGTGCAAACAGGGTGGGAGGGATTGCCGTCTCGATGGCAAACCCTTGAAAAAATGCAAACAGTGTGTTCTTTATGGGTGCACTGGAATGAGGCATTTAAGGTAGCAGGTTTCCTCCTGCTTCTGGCCTTCCAAATCAACAGCACTGTTTTATAACCACTGCCACTTGGGCAAGTTATACAAGATGTCTGTCATATAAGATGTCAGAATGTGTTCCACTCTCCTCCTTGAGTTAGTCCCCCTTTAACTTTTTATATCTTTCTCACAATAGCAGAAATATCTACAAGCACCTACTTTTGACAAATTTAACGTAACTCATGTTGACATCCTCTCTTGTTGCTGTCAAAGTCTTTTGTGAAACTGATTTAAGGCTTTATAGGGAATTGAATAGCTTCCCGTGAGGACAGGAAAGAAGGAATCTCCTGCTTTTTTGAAATATGTGACAGAATGCACACTGGGTTCTTTGTATAGTCAGGCTTTCATCTGCATCCTCACATGAGCTGAAAAAAAATTTTGGAAAGAGTTTTTAAGGTAAGTTTTGTACTGACGTATTCTTTTAGTGATCAGAAATGAAACAAGTCTCTAGTGACACTTTCAGAAGATTTTTTTTTTTTTTTTTTGGCACAGCCTGCTTCTAAATTTGTTTCATAAGACTTTCATCTGAGTTGCTAGTGCTGCATAGGAACATGGGTTTTCATTTTTTAAAACGTTTTGTTGTTGCATGGGAGCATTCAGAGTGAATGTGCTTCTATGTGCTCTGAAAGGCAGTGCAATAGGACTAAAAGGTCTGCTGGCAAAATTTTTTTTGTAATATGCTGAGCAGCAAATTCTTTATCAAAGGTCAGAGACCCTGAATTTGCCTTGTCTGTAGAGGAAAGGTTGATTCTGGTTGAAAATAGAGCTCACTGACAAAAGTCTTGGTGGAGTGAAGCCTGCAGGAGAGCAGAGCTGTTGGGAGACGCTGGCACAGGCTGGGGCTGTGCAGCTGAAGTGAGGCTGGAGCCAGTGCTCCTCAGCATTGGGTTTGTGCACAGTTTTCCAAAGGGCAAATGGCTTGGAGTCTTGCTGACTTCAAACTGATCAATGGGAGCATAAAATTCCTTCAGAAGAGAAACAGAGAGCAAACAGATTTGGGAGAAATTACCAAGGTTGCCACATAGGCAGAAAAAGCTTCTGAGTATGTTTTTTTTTTGTCTAATCATCTGTAATAAATGTTGGTTTGGGGGGATATGTAGCTCCAATCAGTGTAGAGGTAGAACCCAATCATGCTGGGTTCTCCTTGGCATCCCTTCTGTAAAATTTACCTATTCATCCCTTATCTGGATGCTTTGGGTTTCAGAATTTCTGAGTTCACGTGAAAAATTCGAAGGCAAAGTTGGGTACGGGAGACAACTGGAAAAGCGTGTTCCAGGTTTCTTCTGGAATGTTGGTTCTCACCACATGTTTGTACATTAATCTGAATTCTCCTCACTGCTTATCACACAAAAATATCGACCATGAAGTAAAAGACACTCAGTAAGAGCTAATTCTTGGCAAGCTGTTTATTCATAGTGTGCCTTGGTTTTGGTGGAAATGAGTGTTTGGCATCTTACACAATACCATTTATATGCTCACTTCAAATGTGTCATTACAGCTGATCTGTTCACAAATCCATAGAACTCTTTTTCTTCTTGAGAAACGGTGCCAGTATGTGTTCTGCTTGTTTTCTTAAAAGAAATTTCATCTGGATTCAGGGCACTTGTAGGCCAACTTTTATTTTTGAGATTGGCCAAAGTATAGAGGAGCTGCTGGAGTTTGTAAAAGCTTAATAGTGATTATTTAAAGCAGGAAAGGTTACTCAGTGAGGTTAATTCTGAATAAGAGCATGATCAGGTCTTATATTCTTAAGACTTATTTTTAGTATGACTATGACTGATGCTGAGTAAATATGCTGCGCTGCAGAACTCAACAGCTCCTTCTCACATTTTTAGGATCACCGGAGTTTTAGAAAATATTAGAATAAAATTTTCTGTGGAAAGTAATGATTTTCTTTTTTTTACTGCTCATTTGCTCCACTGTGTTTTGGTTTCTTTCACTCAGAAATGTTTATGTTTCTTTGGAGGGCTGTGAATCCTCAGGTCAGCCATTTTAACAAATGGAGTGTGTGATGTTTAGCAGCTACCACTGCTGGTATCTCTGGAAACCAAACTGGTGCTGTAGAAGACTGAATGCAGGCATCTAACTTGGCAAGTAGGGAGATGTGCTATTTATATTGGACTTTCCTAATTCTTCTGTGACTTAATATACCTGGGCAACAAACCCTGTATTGACATTTTGCTCCATCGGAGATGACAGTGAATTTAATCCCAATACAAACTGAATTTTCAAGCTCTTGCAAAGTCTAAATTCCCATATTAATGTATTTTGGCATTAGCCTAAAGGTACCTGACAGTGTAAAACATGCATATAAATGACTGTTTATATCTCTTTTTTAATGTTTATGAATATGAATATTTTCACATTTAGTTCACTTGTACTCTGTGTATTCTTTACATGAGATTTTAAATAGCATTAAGTTCCCTCTTCAAAATAAAATTAATAATGAAGTAAGAATCTTGGCCTCTAAAATCTTGAGAGAAAAGAGATTCTATTTTTAGATTGGTGAATCCACTCCATTTTAATATTCTTATGTATCTTTTGAGAGAATATATACTCAGAATCCATACAGATGAGATTTGAAGTTAGTTACTCAATAATACTCAAATGTTTCACTTTCCTTAGTAAATTTATTTTTTATTTCTCGCTTAAATTACTTCTTCTCCACTCTAGAGCTGTAACTTCTCAACAAACTGGAAGAATGGGGGAATGTGCAAAGAGCTTTTAGAAGCTATTAAGCTATTTTTTGTGTATTGCAATGGTTTTATATTAGAAACCAAAATCTTAGCCAGCACCTTTTTTTGTTGTTATTATTGCCCAAGAGAGTCTCCTGAAATAAGTATGACAATTTTCCAGACAGCTGAATGGCTGATTCCAGCATTCACTGTGTTAGCAGATATAGGGCAGACTTTGAAAAGGTTTTTTCTTAGTTTCAGTGGAGGCTGTGGCAAAAGGGAGTTCAAGTCTAGTCTGAGCATCTACTTTGTCTTAAGGTGAAGAATGGAAAAGCTGACAGTGACTGATTTTTGCAAGAATTCTTTAACAGGCGGAAAAATAGGGGGGAAAGAGAGAAGCGTTTGAAAGAAAGGTATTTGTGATGTCTCCTAGTTTTAAGAAAGGAGAAAAACTGTCTTCAGAAAATTGGAAGTGTCAGGTTCTGAACTTATTCCTAGTATTATGAGAAGGAGCAGTGAAGGAGCAGGATCACAGTTCATCTGTGGTGGTTCTTTCATTTCTTAGTTTTTGCATTCACTGTTTTTGCTGCTAAATTTAAGACTAATGAATGGCTAGATCCACCAATTCCTTGTCACATTTCCAGTATTCCCTCCAGCATTCCAACAGTCTTCATTCTTACCCATTCTCCATTCAATCTCTTTCCTTACTACCCTGTGGTTCAAAAAAGCATCCCCTGTTACATACTTTCTTTTTTTTCCCCACGTTTTGTTTCTCCTCATCCTTTTTTTTGACAGTATGTTGATAGCTTGAGTAAAAGTTTAAATTTCAGTTCAGTATTTTAATGAATGTTAGTGCAGTAAGTTTTCTTCAGTTTCAATGTGCAGGCCTGCTTTAGAAGGATCAAACATCTTCCAAACAGGATGATTATTTCTGTTTCTGCAAATGTTGCCTAGCAGTGACACTTGTCAATAGTAATTTCCTTGTCTGGTAGAAAATAAATGGTAGAAGTTGGTTAAGCCAACATCTGCTTTTTACTTACAGTTTAAGTTGGCTTTTTTGGTAGAAGGTGGTGTCCATATCACTTGTCACACGGACCTGTATTTAGCAGAAGAAGGAGGAAAACAGTGTCGAGTGCAATCTGCATTTTGTGCTAACCTGTGGTGGAAAACAGTATTTTACATATATGTGGAAAACAGTATTTTACATCACCTACAGCTAGTGCTAAGCTTTATTATCGTGCCAGCAATTTATTGTCTGTCCTTGCTGATACTGATGATCCCGTTCCAGGAAGACGCGGCGGAAGCCGGAAGCACCCGCAGTCACGTACGCAACGTATCGGGGTTCTGCAAGGATCAGGCAGCTCCTGAGGAATCAGTCAGAAATTGGAAAAGGAGAAAAAAGTCCTGAGAACAGAAATGCTTCAACAGTCAAAGAAAATGGAGAAGTCCAAGCAACTCTGTCTGTGAAATCAGGATGTCTAATAGAAAAAAATGGAAGAGACGAGGGTAAAGATCACCAAGATGATGCCATGTTAAATTCTTCTGCTGTTAGAGTGGGGAGCAAACGGTCTGGTAGAGCTCAGCATTGCCTGGGCAGAAGTAAACATGAAAGAAATGCAAAGGCCACAGCTTCATCTACTGAATCATGTCATGAGTTGCACTCAAGAAATACACCTGCTTTAGCTGCAACAGAATTTAAAAGGACTTATTCACTAGATTCATTATTGCCATTTAGTGGTAGAAACAATGGGATACTAACCAATTCCACTTCCCAGAGTACTCATTCCCTTAAAGTCAGTTCTGCAAACGACTTGGTTAGAAAAGAAGATGGACTGCTAGGAGAAGCAGAAACTCTGTTTCAGAGAGACAAAAATGTCACTTCTAACTTTGATAAAGAAAATTATTGTAGTAAAGCAGGTAATAAGGAGTCCTCAAAAGAGATACAGGATGATTGTTTCCATTCACCCAAGTCAAAAAGCAAGACAGTTAATGAAGAGCTGCAGGTGGGGGAGGGAGAATTTTGCTGTAATCATCAAGTGGGTAATCGCTCAGAGCCAAGATTGGGTGTCCAGAGGCTTCATTTCAGTACCACTACATTTCAGCAGAAAGCAGATCAGCACACCAGGAGTGACAATAACCATGATGATCCTAGAAATGGTGATGCGCAGAAAATTGTGACAGCTGTGGAAAGAGAGCAAAATCCACAGAACTTTCCTGCTACTGTTCTTTTTCCTTTTAATGAACAAATATGTACTTCACTCAGCATGGAATCCAGAGGAGGAAAGTGTTTGGCCACAAGCAACCTAACTGCTTCGGTGTCATTTATTGGTCCTGATGAAGATCCAGTCATCGGCAGGGGGACTTGTAAGGAAGAACTGAGTGAGTCAGGGAAAGCAGTGCGTGTACAAAATGGTCACAGGCTAATCCATGTGGAAAGTTCTAAGGACACTGCCACACAGCAGACTGGTTTTCCTTGTCCAGGAATGGAGAGTGAGGAAGCAATGAAGGTTTTATCTGAGGCTGCAGTGGAAAACCTTGCCAGTGTGTCACCGTGTGGGTGTCAGAGTGTGAAAACAAAGCTTGATGAGCTGACAGTGCTTCCAACCTACGAGTCTGCCCCTGTGATGGTTCCTCATTCTGCCTTCAGATCTGGAGGAAGGCCTTTGACCAACCATTCTGCTTTCACCCATGAAAAAGATGATAAAGACTTAATTTCTGAATCTCCACCTGCTCCTGAAAATAGGTGTATTAATTTTTCTTCCAAGAAGGAAAACAGCAGTAAACTTAGGCTGTCACCCACAGTAATTGATTCTTCATCTGACAAACAAGGAAAAATGCTGCCTTTTGCCACTATCTCTGGAAAAGGCGAGATTGCTGCTTCTGAAAAGGATGGCTTTATTTTTCCAGCTGCAGAGTCTGGGAGAATAATCACTGTGAACAGGATGACCGAGGGGCCACCTTGCTCAGGAGACCTGAGAATTCTGTGCCCAGCAAATTCTCTGGAACCTGAGATTACTCTTCCTATGCTTGATAGCTCTGCTGATGGAGTAGATGCAGAGGTTGTTTGCATCTCCAGGCCCACTTCTCCTCCTCTGGTATCCAGAGGAGCCTCCAGCCTTCCTGTTTCTGCCTTGGAGATGTCCAGCACTGCTCAGGGGAACAGTAAGTCTTCCGGTCACAGAGCCAGTGATGGGGCAGATGAGGCCTTCTCCACACAACAGGCTGACAGCAGTGTCCTGGCAGAGGCAATGCCATCACCCGTCTGTCCCTTGAAATCTTGGGGAACTGCATCCGAGTCAGCCCGCTCTGAGACCGTGTGCAAGGATGCTGTGGGACAGGTGATCCTTGGTGCTTCTGCTCCCTTGGAAGCCCCTTCTGGCCAAAAAGCTCCCGCACCTCTCCAGGCAAATGGGCTCTGTCCTGGGAAAGGATGGGGAGATAGCGGTGTGAAGGGACAAGAATGTTCTTTCCCAGATGCTTCTGTTTTGCTGAAGAAAGCTGAAGAGATAGTGGACTTGGTTTTACACTTGGCTACAGAAGAAATAATAGCAAAAGAAGGGTTTGGTGTCTGCCAGCATTGTGAGAGCAAGGATAGTTTAATAAATATGGATATTGCAAATTATCAGAAGGCTGAAGGTGTGCAGCTGGCAGCAGGAGAAATCCAGTCAGCTGTGCAGTCCTTAAAAGATTTCGGTGAGACCAGTGGAGGAGGCTCATCTTCGTTTACAGGAAATGAAAGAGTGGATACAAATAATCAAGATGAAAAGATACTCTCTGGTATCCCTGATAAAATTGACCTACATAGGGCACTGGCAATAAAAGCAAAAGAAACAGTTGATGGGGTCATTAACTCAGCCATACAAAAACTGGCATCCAATCAGCAGCGAGGCACTGAGAGGAAAAGGCTTTCTGGAGAGGTTCAGCCTAAACCTGAAGCTGAAATGCCAAAGACTTTAAGTCTGGATATGAGATTTCCTGCCAACACTCAGGAACCAGCAGAGATGGATGAAACTCAGACTGTAGCTGTAAACTGTGAAAAGGCAGATTGCTCAGGTCCTCCTTCGCTTCCAAATTATATGGAAAATGGCATAGATTGGCTCCAAAGAGATGAAAAGGTACCAAATAATGCAATTACTTGTCAAACAAATGGATTTCTTCCCTCTGGCAGTTTAGCAAGGTCAGAATCAGATCTTCTGACGCCAACAAAAGAGAATGGAAAGGTGTGTAACCATCTGGCTGCATCAGAAATGTGTGGCAAAGTATCAACAATAAACAGAAGATCTAATGGAACTTTACATTTTATTGATAGAGATGCTACTGTGACTGAAGAAACACTTTTGCCATTGCAGTTAAAAGGTTCGTGCAATAATGCAAATATTCCAGAGCGCACACTGCTGCCAGCTGTAAATGTTAATTTGTCAGCTTTTATGCGTGGTGAGCAATGTATCAGCCTGCAGAGTTACTCCAAAGATAAAAGCAGCCCTCAGCTGTCTCTGGAAAGCAATGCAGAGGACAGTCTGGATGAACAATGTGGGAAAGAGGCTGCAGAAGAAGTACCTGCACAAGTAAAAGCAACCTTACAAAATTCAAAGGCAGTGGAGAGTGAGGAGGAGCTAGCAGAAGGGGCAAATGAGGGAGCAGAGGTTGGTACTGGATTAGATACACAGTCCATGGTACCTGAACTGTCTGTTCCTGGAGAGGGCAGTGAAGGGAAACACTGCTTCAACACAGTCTTTGCCCAAAATAAGGAGAATCTGAAGCAGGCACAAACGAAGGGTCAAGACACGGAGAGAAATGATCAGCTTGAAGAAAATGGCCTGGACTGCAGCAATGACGTGAAGGAGCCAACAGAACTTTTGGCCTCTTCTCCACTAATTGAACAGTGGGAAAACAGTTCCTTTACCATCATTTATGAAGGTGCTCTTCAAACTGAGAACAAATCTATCTCAACTGATGAGATGCAAACTGGTTCTCTTTCTCCTTCTGATTTGCCTTCAGATGATACAGATCATCTAGGGCATGACAGAGCAAGGAATAAGTGGGAGTCAGTCTGTCTTTATGGGCAGGACAGCAAGGTGAACGGAGCAGCAGAGGGCCGAGGCTCGGAGTCGTTCCTGAGCGTGGAGGCCAAGCGCTACCGAGTTTATCCTTTCTCTCTGTCTCCCATCTACGAGGACGACAGCTCCCAGGAAGATCTGCTGTCCACGGACGTGTCTCCAGAGAGCCGTCCTGGGGGAGTCTCCAAAGACAGCTCTGAGCACGCTTCCGTGCTCTCCCTCCTCCAGTCGGTGTCCGAGCGCCTGCAGTTCACTGCTCGCTTCAGCAAAGAGGAGGAGGACGAGGAGGACGGCGTGGAAGAAGAGGACGAAGAGTCTTCATATGAGGAAAATATTCTTGATGTTGAGGGAGAAGACAACTGCCTTTCCAGTCAGTGCAGAGGGAATTTTAAAGCAACCCCTCAATCAAACGATGAAAGTAGATCTTTCCTTGAACAATCATTTCTTCTTTCAAAAGAACAGCTTGACTCACAGGAGCAACCAGAACAGTTTCCAGATGTGTCTTCTCCCAGTCAGACACCTTGTAAACCAGGGAAAGCTGATGCTGATCTAACACAGCCTCCTACAAGTGTGTACTACCAGTACTTGAAATCTGCCAGAAAAGGCCCTTCTGAAAAGGGGACCAGGTTCGGAAGCTTTCTCCAGGATATCCTGCAGCCAAAGATTCATTGGTTTCAAGACAACGCCGTGCCACAACTGGGAGAATTGTCAGCGGTAAGATGTCATGTCATGTCATGTTTATAATCAAAGTGATTAGCCCAGATTCAAAGTTCCTATCCTTCTTGCTACCTTTTAATTAAGTTTTTAACCTAAAAGTAATCAAAAGTTTTTATCAGAAGTTATAAGGCTTTTTTTATGTCATAGTTTAAAAAAAAAAAAAAAGTCTTCTGATAAAATAATTTTTAAAAGATAAGTCTTGGTTCAGCACACAGGTGAAAGTGATTTAACTGTAAAACAGAATATGTGAACAGAAGGTAAAATAGCATAATATGCTATTTGCATAGAAATATGCATAATAAAAAGTCTCCATAATAGCACAAGAGAGACTTCTCCATGTTAAGGACATTTCAACCTGAAGATGATGGAATTGCCTTTTATATGAAAATTGTTCTTTTATTTCTTTCACTTCTGAGATTATTAGAGCTGTCTTGTCCAAAAAAAACATAAATATCAGCTTACTGGGCTCTTTGATTGTTTCATCACAGTGTCTTCTACAAACTATAGCTCAGTTAGCAAGTAAATAACATAGCTGGTTCCATAGGCTAACATTTCTTTTTGTTAGTTTGCTCAAAGCAATGGCAAATGAGGGTATAGAAACAGTTCTTCCCATGTTTAGAATCTGAAAGTGCCACATAGACCAAATGTGTAACTGTAGAAGTCTTTCCATGATGTTGGGAATACTCCAGTCTGTGTTAGATGTACCTTTTGTTTCTTTCCTCTGTTAAGAAATGCAGTTTATTGTTTGCTGGGAAGGGGTAATACATTTGTAAAGGTTACAACTTCCATAACAGCTCTTCCTTTCTAGCACATGCAGCTTTCTGCTGATTGACCCTGTTAAATAATTTACACCAGCTGTGAATAACAGCTAAACAAATCTCGTTTTTTTCTACTTGATTCAGTTGTGTACATGTACAGGAATAGTGGACCCAGAATGTGCTTCGTGCCACTGTTATTGTTGTTAATAGTTGTTTGCCATGTCCTTTTAATTTCAGAACCTCATTGACAGGGCAAGTCTCAAATACAACCCAAGACCAGGGAAGGTAAGCAGAGTTTGTGTCACATAAATCAATCTGATACCTGGAATAATTTGTCATACTGTAATTTTTGAATGGAAAGCGTCTGAAGTTGTTAGTCTAATTTTCTGTATTTTTATGTATTAGTAGCATGTGCTTCCCCATGCTAATAGTGAGAATACATTATTTAAAGTCCTGCCACTAGTAATTTTGCTGTCTTTCTCAGCAATTGTTGTTTTCATTGAGTAGAGTGTTTCATAAAGGAGGAAACTGTGTAGCCTCTCAGTTGAGTGGGCACAAATTGCAAGCAAAAAAATAACTGTCTGTGCTCTGTGTTGAAATGGGCCCTCATTTGCATGCATTGTGTATTGTTTCAGATTATTATTTATGATACTTGTGGCAATAAAAGTAAACAAGAAGTACATTCTGATGTGCTAGATGCCTCATCGTGGATCTTTCCCACTGGAACAGTACTTAGGATAATTAGAGGATGGTAAGAAATCCAGGTCATATTTAAATAGATTCTTTCCAAAAGACTGCATGTGTGTTCCTCTTGTATTTTTATTTCTTTTATTTATGACCCATGTCCCATCTGCAGTAGTGTCTTCTTCTTGCTTTATAATTAGACTGATACCAATGAAAAAGCATAAAATAAGGCTTTAAATGCTACAGTAAAGAAAAGCACATATTGTTTCTCCTGGGAACTAGCTTCAAACAGAAAGTTCCTAATAGAGCCACAAGTGAGTTTAGAGCTCTTACCTGAAGTGCTGAGCCCCTGCAGCCATAATCATGACCAGAAATATGTGTATTAAAAAAAAAAAAGGGGGGGTTTTTTCAGTTCAGTTTCATTATGCAGTANGGCATTGAAAGGAATGTGGATACAGAAGGATATATACAAGGACCTTTAAGTTTGCAAGTGTTCCTCAATTTGCTTTGGGAAGCTGGGGCCAGGTCTGTGTCAGTTGTTGCATTGGAATTTAATTGGTGGAGCTTACAGGGAATGTTTCTGACTGTCAGCCATGCATATCACATTTATGCAGTTTTGAGGCAGCCTTGTGTGATTTTGCATACATTCCTTTCATCCTAAGAAATGCTGAATGCCATTGTTCGAATGTTTTATGCCTTTTGTAGTGTCTGCCTGAACAGGACACGTTTTGATGTGACAGTTAATATGTTTGTCCTGGTAAAATAAGGCTGTTCATTCACATTGTCGTTTAGCTGTATTTTTATTTTATATTTTATCCTGGAGAAGAACTGTGTATTTTACTTTTCAATAGCAAAGTCAATGCAAGTAATGAGGGACAAAATAAGAAAGATGTGATACTTGTCTTGGTAAGAAGAGCTTTTTCCTGGGCTTTCCATCAGATGTGCTCTACCAGCAACGACTCAGTTCATTTTATCATTATTGCAGTTGGATTTTTTATGAGAAACCAAAGTTCCAGGGTCGAAAACATGTGCTAGAAGAAGGAGAAGCTGTGCTGGATCACCTTTGGGATCTCCCAGGCATAAAACACCATCGAAGAAACCTCACAGTTGGTTCAATCAAACACGTAACAAAGGTACAGACTTTCTCCATAATATTCTCACATGCATAATTGATTTGTTGGTCACAGTGGTGTATTACCAGCAATGGACAATGTGTGTTGTTCCTGACTTTATTCAAATTTCCTGTGACTCAGTTTTTTCCCTTTCTAGATGATAAATTCCAGGGCTTTTGCTGCGCTAAATTTCCCTTTCTTTCTGAGTTAATGAGCAGGTGGATTATGTTTTTTGCCACCACCCTCACATGGCAGAGGCTGCCCTGCTTTTAGATGTTTACCTGTCCAGTTATTTGAAATTGGATGGAATCAATTCATATTTTTGAAGAAGTTCTTATTTTAAGCTGTCTGCTGTGTCTGTATGGCTTCTGCTTTAGTAGTTGGACTTCCAATCCTGTTTGTACAGTGTAGCCTCCTAAAACAGCTGCCATTCCTTCTACAGCTTTTTTGCCATCTGTAGGATTTCCACTTGGACCAGTGGTACTCCTACAGCACATGGCTCTGCCTACAGCCATCAGTTTAGAAGGCTTTTTGTTGAAAAAATAAGAATCGAATGTCTAAAACTAAATACAGTGTATCCATTGTTATTTGGTGAATGAGGAATATATTTTCCAGATCTTGTGATTTAAGAAAACTTAGTGGTGTCGTTGTTCAGTGTAACATTCCAGTTACTCACAGGGCAGTGGCCCTTGCTGTGAGTGAATTATCATTTGTATCACAATAGAAAGAAAGATGTGAAAGGTTTTCAGTAAAGTGGTTTCTCTGTTCTCTGCTAGTAGAGAGGTCATTTTAAAATTGGTAACTTTTTGTCATCAGTACAGGGACATACTGTCGTAACAATTAGAAATACTTTTTCATTCTCTTAAAAAACTTAGAAATCAATTAATTCAAAAAAGGCTGAGTAATGGCAAGAGTAATGAAGTTAACATTTATTTGAGCTAAAAAAATTAAAAGCCTTTGACCAATATGTAATATGAATGTTGATCAGTAATGTGGAAGACAACTAAATAAATGAAGATATTCCACAATAACAGCCAAGGGAAGCTGAATGTGTCTTGGGCATGAAAGAATACTCATGCATAGGAAAGATACTGTGTTTAACTTCATTGTGCTTGATAAAAACCTTTGCAGTACAGCTAAACAGCTTTGACTTCTGTTCTTCCAGTCTGTGGTTCATTTATATAGAACACAGATGGAAAGCTTTGTTACTGTACACTAGTTCAGTAATTGACACTTGCCTCGTGTAAATTAAACCTCTAGCAGGTATGGTTGGTGGATTTAGTGCCCTCACTAGGCCAGGTTTTGTCCTCTAAACCTTGATTCGTGAAGGCATCCCTCCTTTTTCTGGTTGTTTTTTAGCTGCTGTGGAACTGCCTTTGGAAAGTAGTTTCCCAAAGTGCTACCTTATTTATTTATTTTTGTGAAAAATATAGGCTTTGTTTTTATTTGATAAATAGTGGATTCTTTTTCAGGCAACTCGTGTGTGTGTTTTACTGCCATTCTCTTTTTCATAGGCTGTCAGTGTCTTCTCTCCAGGGTAGTTTGGCCATGCTGGCTGTGTGTCCAGGTTGTCTGGCTTGTCTTCCAATTTTTCAAGTAGTTTTTTTTAATTGTCTTTGTTTAACGGCTGCTCAGCTGCCTTAGTTAGCAGATTTGAACATTGCCTAATATTTGAGAAGAAAACAGCCTGCCAAGAAGAGGAAAAACAGATTTTTACTAAGGAAACTGTAGGAGGTACATTTAATATTTTATTTTTTTACTAGCATATTGACTGAAGAACAGTCTGCTAGTAGCTTTGTGCTCTTGATTTGACTTCAGACCTCCCCAAGAAGCAGAGATTCTGTTAACTTTTTTGTTAGCTTGTGGCCTGGCTAACTGTGGATAGGCATTAGGTGTATCCATGTGTATTTAATTTCAAGAAAATTGTGGGGAGAAGATTCCAAAGAAACAGATTGTGCAGGTAGTGAAATGAAGACCTGTCTGAAATGATGTGGAGACTGATTTCTTCTAAGGCTGGGCAGCATGAGCCAAGGCTAGCGAAATCTGCCTGCACACCCAGGTTCAGTGCAGCTCCTGCAGCACAGTCTGCTTAGCCAGGTCAGTTCTCTGGCCTACTGTAAATACATATTTTGACCTTTTTGCACATGTTGGGCTTTTTTCTGTCTGTTTCTGGAAGCCCAAAGAGGGTGCTAAATGTTATGTTCCCAAAAATAAGAGCCAAGAAGAGTTCCTGACACCTCCATTCTGGAGTAGTCTTGTGAACCACTATTTTGCAAGGTGACAAGGGATCTTGTAACAGCAGTTTATAATCACTGTCTGCAAGAAGGTTAGGCAGGGAATACCTGGATTCCTTGTGGAGTTTCCATAAGCAAAGCTTTTTGTAATGGGATTGTTCACACTATTTCATGAAGGATGTGTTTCTTTTGTTTGTGTCGTTTGCCAGGTGAAAATAAGCTAATAATTTAAGCAGGGGCTGCTTTGTCAGACACCCAGCAGCTTCAGGGGATCTCATTTGCTGGCTGGTATTTACAGGACAATAATCATTTATTTCCTTTGTATTATTTTATTTACCAGCCCTGTTGAGTTCTATAGCTGGGTTTGGTGGTAGTGAGTGGTAGCAAGAGTGGTACAATGCTGGAGTATTAGGAGCAAGAATTGTGAATGGGTAAAAAAGCCTGGAGGACCAACAGGTCCAATTAAAAAGAAAAAAAAAAAGCAGCAGATGGCATCCTAAAGACAAAATGTGTTATCTAAAGTAAAATGGTGTCTAGACTGTATTACAAAGCAATTTTGTGAATACCAGAACTAATTAGGCCTGGTTTTCAATAGGCTCTTCTCTCTTGTTTTGGCATTTCCCTTAAGAAGTCAGACTTTAGTCATTCTTTGTCCGGCTGTTGACACAAAACTACCCCAGTTAAACAGGCTGATTTGATCACTCAGTCACCACAGCTGAGAGGTCCAAGGAGAAGACCTTACAGTGCTGAGTTTATTTAGCCCTGCTGGAGCTGTTAGGGCAGTAATCCTAGATCAGGAAGAATGGATAAACAACCAAGACCACTTTGAGGGGCTTGAAGACTTTAGGTCTGTCACTTCTGCTGGACCTCTCGGTCAGGCTAGAAAAATGTCAGAGATGGTGCTGAAGAGGAATGTTTAGTGCTAAGGGCTTAAGGGATGTATTAATCCTCTTGAGAAGGAGCTTTCACCTTTCTGCTGAGGGCCATGTTACTCTTTTGGAGGTGTCTGTAAGGGCTTTGTAAACATCCCAGCTCCCTAAGGACCAGGAGGGAAGCACAGGCATGCCAGGATGACTGTGGAGGCAGGAGGGGAGTACCACAGAGTAAGGAAGGCAGAGAGGGATACCTGGAGGCTGTGGCCTACCTAAGCATTTGCTGGTTGTATATTATCACTGGAAGTGAGCACAGCTGCCTAATCTGTTGCTTTTTATTCTGTTTTTGCCTGATTGTGTCTGTAGGACAATGAATGATGTGAGTTTGGACTGCTTGTGATGGGAGATGGCACAGTTTGGGGGGTGGGCTTAGGGAGGAAGCCTTCCAGTTTGGGATCTGGGCTGAAATACCATGGTAGCAGTTTTGCATGGTAATAGTTGTGCATGTGTATATCTTATTTCCAAATCTTGATGCCTTGCAGATGCCAGGGCTTTGGAGTGAAGGATCTAGTTCTCCACCTGACTGCTGTCATATTTGTGTGGTTTTCATTTTGTTTCTAAAGATGGTGGATTTATTGGGAATGTTAAAGGAGCCTCTGAAAGTGGTGAGGGCTGTTAAATATGCTCAGGCAAATATGAACATGCTGGGGCCAATATTTACCAAGCTAAGTTTGCATGCTTGAATTGTATAAATTACTGGCATGGCACAGAGTGTACATCTGCAAATATTGTCTCATACAGTAATGATAAATGTTACCATTTTCTGCAATCTGTGCATCAGTACTGGTAAATTGAACTCCATGTTTAAGTCAAAATGTGTATTTGTGACTTTAAAAAAATGTGCTTAGAAAATATGATGTATTTCTTGCTTGACCATGTTACCACCTTTAAAAATAAGTATTTGAATTGGTTTTGATGAAGACCTCAGTTTATTGCGTGGCACTTTATGAAAGAAATTTGTGGACTTAATCTAGGACACACACAAAAATGCAATCACTATGTGTAGAGGATTTTTATTGCTCTCAGAATCTGGCTGGAGAGAGATGGTGATAAATGGGAGAGCCTTTATTACGCGTGCTTGTGCTTTACCTACCCTGGTACATTCGTCATCTCTTGAGCTGGAGAGTCAGGAGAGCAGACTTGAAAAGAGCTTACAGACTGTATTTTTCCAATCTTAAATGAAAAACAAAAACAAAAGCCTCCTACTGAATTAAAATTAAACATACTCCATCTCATATTCTGTCTGAGCCCGCAGGCAGATACTTTTATTTTGCTACTTGTTTAGTCTTGCAGGTACTTTGTTTCAGAATTTATCTGAAGCCATGAAGAGTCTGACATCATTATTTGTGGAATTTTTCTAGGTGCAACTTCCGATTTTCTGAATCAAGCTTTGTTGTTGGATTTATGAATTTCAGCCTTCTTACATATCAAATATTTTTAGAAAAAAACCCCACAGACTTCAAATATTTCTCAACTGTGATTTAATGAGATAAATATACCTGTGAAAACTATGGGGAGGTTTTATTTTTTTTAAATCTTGTCTAGCAATACACTTAGAATTGAGGAATGGAGTTCCTTAGCATTTTCCCATAAAGCAGCATTGTACTAGAAAGTCTTTTTTCCTAGTTTTTCTGGGTTTGTTAATCTGAAAATAAAAAATCCCGGTATTACAGTTTTTGCTCTAAAAACAAAGAGTGAGCATTGTTTGCAAGGTACAATACAGAGGAAACGTGATTGTGCAGGAGGGAGAGTTGCCAAAGCAGTATTACTGTGTTGAGACCTCAGGTCTCAGGAGGAAAGTGAAACAATATCCTGAAGTGCATCCATTCTAATTGCCACACTTAGTGCTGACAGCTATGAAAAAGTCTTGCTAACCAAGAAGTGGGATGTTACCCCATGAAAACCCACGTGCTGAAGGAGAGCACTGCAGGTGCTGTCATGAGATGAGGTGCTGCAACTTCCGGGGCTTTTGTGCCCTGTTGCTGGATTTCTCTGGAAGCTCTTGTGTTCTACCTTTCAGAAGCCACGGTCCGTGCAGGACCTCTGTCACGGTGTGCCCCTCCTGGGTCCTCACCAAATCCAGAAGTCGGGTGCTTCCCTGACAGCACCCTCAGAGAGACAGCTCCTCATCCCTCTTCTCTAGCGCACGTGCAGGGGGCATCTTCCTCCAGCCACCTTTAGGATTTTGGGAGTCTCTGTCTGCTGTCCAAGCCTTCTGTCCTAAAGCAAATGGGCCTGTGGGGGAGGAGGAGAAGGGGAAGTGCTCTGGGAGCTTACCACTGAGAAGTGAAGTTTTCCAGCTGCACACGCGAGCTGCCTTTCGCTCCTCCGGAACACCCTGCTGAAACAGGGACTTGCAGAAGAGCCTTGTTGGTTCACGAGTGGCTGAGTGTTGGTTGAGTGCTGGGAAAGAAAAGTGTTGGCAGTGCGTGTTATATATGTACTGCAGAATGAGGGTGGCTCGATAAAACCCCTGCAAATTCTAGAGAAGAGCATGTGGTCAACAAGTTTGTTCCTCCAGCTTATTATCTCTCAGTAGTAAACCTCCGGTAAGGAAATAGAGGTTGTTGCTTTGTGGTAGCAGGAAAATTGCTGAAATGTCTACTTAACAGAATGGATGTTTTCTAGTGCTGATCTTTTTTAATTTCTTCATCTAAAATGCTGTAGATTTACTTAGCACAACAAAAAAATTGAACTCGTATGGCTTGATACTGTAGTTGGATTCTGCATTACAGAAGTTAATTGTCATGGAGGGGCGGAGGTGGGAATGTAATAGATATTTCTGGAAAGTTTCAGTTAATGCATGCATCATGTGTGTTATGGAAGCATTGCCTTTTGAAAAAAAAGTCAGTATTATAATGCTGTTCAGTCCTTTGGTTGGAGAATATTTAAACTGGCCTTTTTGCAAGTAGCCTGATGGCCATAAATTTCTTCTTTGAAAATTAGTGGGAGCTGGAAATTTACCTCCCTTAGCTTTTCTAAAAATTCCAGCCTCCATTTTAAAAAGAATAAAACCCTTCCATCATATGAAGCCTGGAGAAGGGTGAGGAGATGGGGCAAAAAAGGCAATGTTTGGGGGCAAACCCTGCAAGTGTGGATAAACATTATCCTTTGATTTGTTTCCACAGGACTGTGGCATTCCAGAGGTGGAGTTCTGCCTGGCAGCTGGTAGTACAGAGGGACTTCCCATCTGTATACAGGGTGCAGTTGCCAATTTAGAAGAACTGGATGTTGAGAAAAACCCTTACATAAGAGTCAGATCAGGAGTGTGAGTACTGAGCCTTTGTAACAGCACTTTGCCAGCAGGTAGAAGAGTAATATCAGGGGATGAAACTCAGTCAGCAACATGAACAATATTTTGGGAGTTTTGCTAGAAATCAGCAAACATACATTTAATATTCCCAGCCCTACACTTCAGCATTGTGCTCTGTGGGCTCCTAGTTTGAAGGCATTTTTTCCTAGTTGCTGGCAGAAGTCTTCAGTAATTCCATATTTGAGTAGCTTTATAAATAGAGGAAGCAACTCAGCTATAATTAGCTTTTATTTCATTGGAGAATAGATACTGTCCCCAAGTCACCCACCCTGTTGTAACCATAACACTGTGGCTGAATACCAGAAAATGAATGTTACATCATCCAAGCATTTCTGAAGCTACAGCCGTATCCTGACATTCTGAGAGGAGGTGATGCAATATGACACAGGCCCCTGGGCAGCCCAGAATTTCCTGTATTAAGCAGAATGGGCTGCTGTTCCCTGGGCCAGAACTTCACAGTTGCTGAAGTTTGGGAGTTGTGTGGCTCTTCCCATAAATAATTGCAGAATGATGTTAGCTCTTCTATGACAAGAGTCTTGCCTTTCCATGTGAGCCACGTCTTCCTTCTCACAATATGTCTGTGAAGCTCGGGGTGGTGAAAGAGTTATAAACAGAGTACTGTCTTAGTTTTGACAAAACTTAAGTAGTTCTAAGAAAATCACTTTCCATATGGCTCCGTGCCTCTTCCTCTGTTCTTTGTGTGGTCTCCTTAAGCCTGTGTCCAGCTTCTGCATTCAGCTTTCTTTTTGATTTAAAACAGTCTGAAGGACTCCCAGCTTTTTTAATCCTCACATCAAAATTAGGATGGCTTTCCAAAGGATTGTTGTAAATAATCATTTTTTAATAACTTCCACTGAAAAAAATGACATGGGATTATTGTAAGAAGCCTTTTAATTTATAAGGTGATAATCTTAGATAAAATTCAATGCAAACGTCTCATCCTCAGTAATGACTTTTTTTTGTATACTCATAGAGTAGCAAGCTGGCTTTTTTAAGTGACTGAACAAATCGGTAATTTTCTTCTCTTTCATTTGTATTTACCTTGGACTAAGAAAAAGTATCTGAGATCTTCCTAGCAGTGATGTTGCCAGCATATTTAAATACAGCTTTGTTTTGATGTGCTGTCTAAAACATTATCTAGCTCTTATGAGTACAAAAAGGAAAATAATTTTAATAAGATCTTTGTATTTAGAATCTACTTAATGAACTTACTGAGTCATTTATGTTTACTGTTCTAGATGGCTTGCTTATTCAGACTTGAATTACAAGGGAGAGATGGCAGTTTTGGAAGAATGTGATTCACCACCTGAAATTCCTTCAGCAGATGTAAAATCTCTGCGTCCCTTAAGAATGGTGAGGACTTCACAATTCCCTAATAAGTTGTGTGCCTTCCTATTCTTTATTGTTGCTTCCCCAAAGGTTATGACCTAAATACAATTTGGGCTCTGATGTTCATTCTGAGTCAATCCTCTGTGGTGTGTTTGCTTTGGCCATTGTGATTTATTTGGCTTCTGCACCCCCTCAACATCTTCCTGGGAAACTGCTGTTGTTGTTAGGAGGTCAAATAATACAGAAATGGTCTCCATTTTATTGCATCCAACACCAATTAATTAACCAAATAGCCCTCCTGAAGTTTTTAATTTTCTTTTTTTTTGGTTAGGGTCTACTGAGGATGAAAGACCAGATACAGAGTTTATTACCCTGTAGTATTTCTCTGACCATGGATTGCACACAAATCTGGGGAGGTGCAGCTGGGTTTTGTGCTGATAGGCAGCAATTGAATCTGCATGTGAGAGAGATAGGAAGGGCTATAACACAAATTTTTAAAATGAGAAGTTTAAAAAACTAACACAAATTAGTTTAAAAGCCATAAAGGACTAAGACCTATTTAATAGCTGTCTCTTTAGTCACTCAAGTGAGGTCAGTCTCTTATTCCTTCACAGAGCATCATTCACTAACATTTCCCGAGAAGATGCATTTGTTGTATTTGCTCTTTGACCATAAACATGAATATGTTAGACTCTATTTTCTCTCTGTCCCGCTGTTTTCTCTCTCTTCTAGTGCTGCACCATTTGTGCTTTAGAAATTCAAAATGCATACAAAAAAGCTTTAAAAGTTAATTTTAAAAACTGGTCAATATCAATTAGTTTAAAAACATGTAGTAAATATTTACTTTAGATTTCTGGACCATGAAGGGATGTTTTTAAATTGCTTGCAGCCTTAGAGGTTTGTCAGTGCACTGATTTGTTTGTAGGTCAGGTTTATAGTATGCCTGGCCTTTTGAAATCTGCAGCCAGCACTGAAAGCAGTGAATATAATTGCAAAGACTTCATGCTCTGGTAGTGCCATAAAACACACGTCAGAGTGGAACTTCAAGTTTAATATAAATAACTATTTTCCTCCCCATCTGTTTTTAGGGTGGACTAAAGGTGCAAATGCCAATGAATGTCAAGGTAAGCACAGAGGGCATTGAGAAAAAAAAAAAAAAGGCAGTTCGGGAATATAAAATCTTTATGCAAGCTGCTTTCCTTTTGTTTGGTGTGTGATCTCAGATAACTATTCAATGCTTGCTGCTGAAGAAAAATTCCCTAATGCTGTCAAGTTCACTTAGGGTTTGATGAGGTGTAAAAGGACCAGTAATTTGTTTTTCACATATTAGGAAAGTGTGAGTTTGCTATAAAATGAGTTTTTCTGACTTGACACATTAGTCACTGTAATAATAAAGGGATTGGGGGAGATTTTCCCATTTAACATACCAAGTTTGAAAAAAAAGGAGAGGGAAGGGAGGAAGAGGACAGGAATAGGACCCTTCCATCCATGCCCCTATTCCAAGTGTAAGAGTTGTAAGACCACAATCCTTCTGGGATCTGAGGAGCTGAAATCTGATCCAGAGCTATTTCTTCTTTTTCCTCCTAAAAAAGCGTTAGCACTTTAGGTAATTTTTAATTATACAAACACATGCATGACTTGGGTGTTTCTGATAAATGCTGCAACAGATACAAATATTGTTAATAGCTGATCTGTGTGATTCAGCAGATGAGGAACTTGAAGGGGCTGTTAACTGCAGTCATGGAAATAACTTCAGCAAAGTACAGGGAGAGGCTTCTTGTCTAATTTTGAAGGATTAAGCTCAACATCATGTTTTCTAGATAATAATATATGAGAAAACCCACTTTGGAGGACAGTCCAAAGAGTTTTCAGAAAACGTCACTTCTCTCCCAGCACTGTTTGGTAGTGAAGAGGAGTTTCAGGAAATTGGATCACTGCGTGTAATTGGTGGAGTGTGAGTGTATTTCACTTTTATATTTATTTATTTTAAAATAGACAAGCATAACTAAATGCTTAGAAGTGCTAACTAAGGGATGATTGGAGTCTTCCACGGGTGAAATGTTTTAAAAAGAAGGAAGTGTATATTTCTTTTATTATCAGTTCTTCAATTATCAGCCTACCAAGCTTAATGTGTGAAAGGTGTGAAGTCAGTGTTTGCCATTTGGATGTCAATAAATTAGGCTACTTTGTTTACACAGAGCTTTAATTTGTATTGTTTTATACTTCTGATAGCCTCTACTTAATTTGCTGAAATGACCTTGGGTAGGTGCGGGCAGTCTTCAGTTTGATATTTTAATACCTCTGAAACCTACAAACTATTTTATTGTCTTAATAGTTTTCCTCTGCCAGCATGTTATCTGCTATTGGAAATATATTTTCATTAATCGAAATAGTGAAAAGTGCTGGTATTTCAAATAATTGAAAAGTGCTGGTATTTTCATTAATTGAGGCACTGGATGGATTCTATGTTGCCCTGCCCTTCCCTGTGTCACATGCACTCACAGGACTGTGTCACACCTGTGTCACAGGTGGATGCTCTGAGGTTAACTCAGCACCAGCCACCAACCCCCCATGTTGTTCTTTCCCCCTCTCCCAACAGGACAGGAGTGTCTGAGAGCAGGCAGGATGGTCGCTTCTGCCAAAGACTTCAGTAATAAAACGAATTTCAGAAAATCTTGTTTTGTTTCCTAAGGGATTTTCCACTTCAGCATAAAGATGGAATAACATACATCCTTTCAGGCTGTTGTCAGAATTTTATGAGCACTAAATTCTAAACAAACTCAATTGTTAATACTCAAATAATCTGTTCATAAGTGCATTGTGTGTTTGCTATCTGGGAAGCCTCAGATTATTAAAAATCATTGTTCTGTCTGTTGTGGCAGCTTTTATTTTTAGTGCTGCGGTAACCTAAACAGCTGAATTAATGTAAACCAAATGGTACTAAAAGTAAAGCTATCCCTGCCTGCCAAATTTCACTGCCAACAGAATTTGTACAGCAATTCTAGTATTTACAAGGGAGCTTTAATGAAAGAAATGCTTTCGAGAAGAAAGGAGGGGGAAGCACTTTTTTACATTTACATCCATTAGAGATTTGAAGTTGATATGGAAACACCTTCTTTTAATTGAACCTTATCTATTTATTCAGAATACTTTGAAAATTTCTATTTGTTTACTGCTAAAACATATTCCATATGCAGTACAGTTTATATCTTCAATTTGCGTGTCTGTTCATACGTATACGTTTTTAGATTAGAGCAAAAAAAAAATATAAGCCGGCGAAATCTTGTTCTCCTGAAATCTGTTAATTTTATCACCAGCTGTAGCAAGAATATGGTCTTACCAATTATTAGCACACTGAAGATATCCACTGCTTGATTTTTCATCACTGAAAGTTTTGGCATCTAGGTGCATCCTGGGCTCTGTGGTACCAAATATTGCTGTTGGGAATGTGGCTGGCTGAGAGGAGGTACACGGAGAAGCATTACATAAATCGACTATTGTTGTATAAAGAATCACATGGCAGGATTTTGATCCACAAAGAACACTTCATGGGTGCCTGTTGTGATTCCGAACAAGCATTGCTTTGTTCATTGGCTGGGTTTGTGATACTCATTTTAGTGTTTTTGGGGTGTTCTCTTCTCCCTTTAGTTGTTAGAGAAAATCATGTGTGCGGTTGTTTTGTCTTTGCTGACTTCTCTTTTTTTTTGTTGTTTTGGGGCTGCCACAGATGGGTTGCCTATGATAAGGAACGCTACAAAGGCCATCAGTTCTTGCTGGAGGAGGGAGATTATGAGGACAGACTCTCCTGGGGGGGAACTGACAGTGCCCTGCTGTCCTTCCGCTTCCTTCAGGCTGTAAGTACTCGCATGGATTTCATAAAACCATGCACGGCTCTGTCCATAAAGAGCAAGGTTATTCTTTGTACGTGGTACAGCTGCCTTGGGTTTGCCCATTCCATCTTTTGCCCGTGTTCATCCCCATTCTTTCCCTACTGGCTGAAATCTAGACTGCACTAAGGAGCAGGTTCTGAACAGTCTTGGTGAAGTCCGTACAAAATTTGTATCCTGCGGAATTCCTTGGCTACCTGCCAGATTTTCCAAGTACCTCAGTCCTGCACCTCAAGCTATTTGAATCTCTCCAATGGAATTTTCTTAAGAGCGTAACGTGCCTGAGTGTACAGAATAGTTCTTGATTAAAACAAAAATAGCTTTTCAATGCAGCAGCTGTTGCAAGCCTTAAAACAGCATTACCCGCTGTCTGTGATTTTTCTGCCAGAAAATTTTGGCAGCAAAAATAATCATGGTAAAAAAAATCCCTGCTACTAAAATGTGTTTAGTGGAGGCAAGGATGAAATAATAATACAAACTATTTATAAGAGTCCACTATTGGAAGCAAAGTTAGACTTTTTAGCTATGGGGAAACATGGGATTAGAGTTTCTTTATAATTTCCTTTGTTTTGGTTTGGGATTTTTGTTTGTTTGTATAAGGGTTTGAAGGTTTTTTTTTTTTATTATAATGGCAACTCTGAGCATTAAATGCAGCTGCAAAGAGTAACTTCTTCTGAGACTTAAGATTGTTCACTCTGATACTACTCAGTTTTGTATACTCAGGTTACTCACCTCCTCATCTGAGGAGATGTGATATTCCTTAGCCAGGAATTTTGTGAAAATTGAAGATAGGCATTTGAAGCAAACTCACTGTCTCAACAGTCTTTTTTCTTTTTTAATAAAAAGTAAGTGTGAACCCAAGAATGCCATACTTAAATTCACAATTTGCAGGCTTGCTTTTCATGACGGGCACCTAAGAAAAGCTATATTTATAATCAGAATCTATCAAAATTAAAAGCTATATTTATAATCAAAATCAGATAATTATAGCTGTCAAAAAAAGCTATATTTATAATCAGAATCTATCAAAATTAAAAGCTATATTTATAATCAAAATCAGATAATTATAGCTGTCAAAAAAAGCTATATTTATAATCAGAATCTATCAAAAGATAGGAGAATTAATTGAATTCGAGAAAAATATCCTTCTCTAAATAATTTTTTTTAGGTTTCTGAGAAAGAGGTAGTTAGGAAATTTCTTGAGATTCCTCATTTTGAATGTGCATAATCCTATTCAATTACTGAATAATCTTAGTTTTCCTCTTTTCCAGCTGTATATAGGATACTTGTGCAAATTAAATTGATCTTTTTAGATTTTCCTCTTGGCAAAGGACATAAATACATGCATGTGGGTAGCAATACAGGCAAAGGTTAAAATCATGCATGTGGGTAGCAAGAGTGACCTTCCATGTCATGTGTTTAACTTGCACCTAGAACAGGCAGAAGGCTCAAGTCATTAACATTTTGAAAACATGTATTATTCACAGTCATTTATCAACATATATCATTCTGCTTGGCTTATAAATATTTATCTATTGATAATAGTAGTGGGAAGGAATAATTCCCCCCAATTTGTTGCATAACTGAAGTCAGCCAGCTGCTTGCCAATGAGATGAGTAATGGCCCTGGCATTGTGTTGTTTGGCTTGACCAGCAGATTGCCTCCCTCTCAATGTGCAGCACACAGGGCAGTGCTCAGGCTGCCCATATGCTCCCTTTGTGACTTTGTATATGATACTTAAGGTCAGGATTTTAAAAATATTTTAGTACCAAACGTTCAGTTTCAAGGGGACCTGGGCAAAAATCCAGACTCTGTGTGCTTGAGGCCCCTTACTGCACAGCAAATGTCCTGGCTCTTCTCCCTGAGCTCAGGAATTCTGTCAGGGGAAGCAAGGTAAAGGTTTTAGTGGTCTCAGAATCTGCAGGGATATTGTTGCACGTCCCCCCCAGCCCCTGGTGGCGATGTGCACGCATGTGGGCACGCTGCAGGGGCTCTCAGCTCTTGGCTGGCTTGGATATTCCTGCAGTGAACAGTCACAAGGGCTAATGAGGGGTTCAGGGGGTGTTTGGGAAGCAGAGATAAAAAGACCTTGTGGAATTGTTTTTTCCAGCTGCTGCCAGCTCCCTGTCAGCATCTGTGTTGAACACACCTGAGCCAAACGCAGAGCCTGTTCCTGAGGGCTGGCAGCAGTCTGGACTGTGAGCTGCTTTGGGGGACAGTGGCATTTGCTTCTTTTCTTCAGTGTCAAATACCTTTCAAGCTGGGGTTTGCCCGTGGCTCAGTGAAAGAGCAAAGTTTCTGAGTATGCTGCCTTCGCAGCTTTCCCACTGATGTTCTCAAGTCTAGAATGATCTGCCTTGAACTGAAAGTCTTTTCTTAAAAAATATTTTTCCTGTTGCTTGTTGTAAGAGAAGTTGTAGTGGAAGTTCAGGCAGGAAAGAATGATGGCTGAATTTGAAAGGTGTTTTAAATTTAATTACAACTGTGGATATATTTCAGTATTTTAAACTTAGTTAAGGAAATTCTCTGTAGATTTGATCTAAATGACTTTTTGGGTACTCTTACAAAGTCTTTTGCTTTAGGACTGTCTAGAGTAGCTGTTTTTAATTTGCACTAATACTGCACCAGTTTGGTTGTTCTTTTCTTTTTTTTTTTTTTCCTAAAAAGTAGTCTGAAGCTGCAGTTGTTCATGATGATTTTTCCACTCTAATTTCTACTTTAATTTCTAGTGTATACATGAAATAGTTACAACAGTTTAAATACATGAAGGAAGAAAGTGGTCAACAGAGTGAGAAAACCAGTTTTACTCCAGAGTTTATTCCATCACCTTCTACTGTCCTGTAAACAGTGCAGAGAAGTTGAGCCCCACATCAAGTGTTCTTTCTAAAATTGGCTTTCACTATTCATTGTGACTGTATCCTGTAGAAAGACATGGTGTCCTCCAAAGAGCCTGCTTAATCAGGTTCGCCTGGCCAAATTAATCTGGCCACATGCTTGGTTTGGCCTTAATTGCTAAGTGGTTTTTGATAGTTTTATATTTTTGTTTTCTCAGTGTTTAGTGTAATAATACTCATGGTGGAGTCCTCATATGTTTGTGAGTCTCTGTCTGCCACATTATTTGTTTGAAATAAAGCAATTGTTTCTTGTTTGCAAGACTTACTTGGTTTCAGTTTATAAGACTGCTGGTTGAGAAACACTGAAATCGAGTTTGTTAAACTTTCTATTAAAAGTTAAAGGAGTAAAGTGGATGGATTGTTGTCTCCTGTTTTCCCAAGCAGCAACTGAACTGTGTGCTTAAAATTGCTAAATGGTTAAAAAGCTGAAGATTTGAAATCCGAATTCAAATAATCTGAAGCTGTGCAAGTAATCTGGCTGAAAGCACAAAGCGGTGTCACACAGCTAAGAGAGAATGTGACAGTGTTAAGCAGGATTTATTTATAGCTATGGTGGATGTATCCAAAAAGTACAAACCCCTTGTGCTGGAAAGGTGATCTTGCCCAGGCTTTTCCTCTCCATAATTATTGCCATGTTGCTGGGAAGGGATGAGGAAGGAGAAGTTTAGTAAAAAACCATAGTCGTGGTCATGCTTTTGTGAGGCTTTTGGAGGATAAGTGCTAAACTCTTTTCTTCTTAACTCTTCTCCTTCCCACACAGGCATCTTTACACTCTGAGCTATCCTTAGAGAGTAAAGGATGGTGCTCAGGGGCAGCAGGCTCTTCCTCTCTTCAGCGCAAACCCCTGAAGGCCATATCAAATTGCCAGGCTTCCAGTTATTCCAGAACTTCAGTGCCAAAATATCCCATAAGGATCCACACCAGGTCACTTCAAAGCTCTACAAAAGGCTGTTTTACTGGCTACATTTCTTTCCCAAAATGTTTTATGTTGTGAAGGGTCACTGAGCTGTAACAGTGTTCTAACTCCCGTGCTGCCTCTTAGGATTTCATAGAGTCTTCAGTGGCACTTTTCCAGTCTGATGATGAAGATGGCAAAGCATTTGACATCATCAATGAAGAAATCCCTGATTTGGAGCAGGCTGGATTTGGCCCTGAGACAAGGTCGATTCTTGTGAAAAGTGGCGTGTAAGTCTACTCAAATACGTGGGTGGAAGTGTTAAACATTTCTGTGCACCTTTGGGTGCATCTGTCAAAGCATCTTTTGACAGACTGTATTCCACATGGTACATAATATGGTGGTAAATATTTGGAGGGGAAAAGTGTCTCTTTAAATTTCCTTGCGGAGTGGAAGGGAAATAATAATTTTAGTTTTCTGTGGCTCTCATGCTTACACCTTGATTTGGATCTGAGTGTTCTTGTTCATAGAAAAAGTTTGTGATGTCCCCCAAGAGGAGTCACATAGTTCCATGGCAGTACTACTTAAAAGATATTTTAGATGTATTGAGGACTGGTATAACTTTTGGGACAGGTAGAGCCTGTCCAGAAAGGATGAGATGTGCTGTATTTGTAATAAAATCAGACTGTGGCACTGAAAATAAAAATCTTTTTTTTAGAACTTTAACAACTAAAACATTGAGGGGAAAAGAGCACTGTGGAATTATGTGGGTTTGAGACGTTTAATAGTGGTTTCTAAAATGCAGTATTAATATTGTCATAACTACCCTAATGGTGATGGGGATCAGGAACTGTGAAGTGAGAGACCTGAACTGCTTATGTAGGGATTGGTGATTAGTGTCTCATGAGGATTAGGTGCAAAAGTGAAAGGCTGAGACTCAGTTTGGAGAGGAGGGATACAAATGAGAGCTGCAAAATCCTGAAGGTGGTAGGACAAGATTAATGCAGTTGACACAGTCTTGCATAACAGCATTTGTGGGAATGCTTTACAGAACTGGAGATTTCTTTAAAGCAGATTTTGATGTGGGAAGAATAAAAACTTTTTCTACACCAGAGGCAGTGAGTTTCTGGAACTTGCTGCTGAAGGGGCTGTGGTAGCAGAGAGCACCAGGAAGTTAAAAAAAAAAGCATTAGATAAATTAATAGCAAACAGATTTGTCAGTGGGTGATGAGAGTAAAATGGGTAAGGACATGCCCTGTTATATTCCTAACATAACAGTCCCAGTGCTGGGTGATTAAGAGGAATGCACCACCAAAAGTGGGTGAATCAGAGGTGTCTTTCTGACCAGCCCCTACCTGCTTCTGCCACTGTGCAGGGATAGAAGGACCCCCTAGTTGGGAGTTTCATTCTTCTTAAATTGCAGGAGAGAAAGCAGGGGGGGAGAAGCTTGAACTGCCAGCTGTTGTAGGCTTTTGCTTCATCTCACCAAGCCTTCCTCATTACTCCTCTTTCTCCTTGCACCGTTTNCCCTTTTAGGGGGGGTGCCAAACAGGTGAAGATTCAGTTAAGAGAGATTAAAAAAGTTACCAATTAAACATCTTTCCTCTGAATTTCTGAGCAGGGCACCATCTCACAAAGAACTTGGTGAGAAGGCAGACACCCAAAATCTTGTGTTTGTCGAAGTAGGGAAAAGCAGTAGAAAATAGTAGAAAATCAAGTGTGTGACAATTTTGTGCCTCTTATCAGGTTTAACGTTGCACTGTCTGTCAGGTGGACGTTCTGTTGTGCCTGCCTTGCTGTTACTGTCATCAAACTACTCAGAAAAATGCAATGTTCTCAGTTTAATTTTTGTGTCATTCTCCAGGTGGGTGGCATATCAGCAGAAATATTTCTGTGGAGAGCAGTATGTGCTGGAGAAAGGAAAATACAAATGCTTCTTTGACTGGGGAGGATCTAGTAAAACCATCATGTCAATTCGACCTGTTAAGTTGGTGAGTTACCAGAATTTAAGGGAAAACCTTAAAAGAAATGAGACCTTTGGAGTTCAGAGTTGACCGTAATTATTAAACAGGAGAGACCACATTTTAACAACCTGTTTGCTTGGAAACAATTTAAAGACCCTCATGGAAGGCATAATGAGTCTGTTCAGGATGGAGACTTAAATGGACACTGGGGATCTTTCTGTCTTTTGAGGAAATTGTCAGGGGAACTTCATAAGAAGAATTTCCCTTTGGCAGACTGCATACATGGAAAAAATAACCTGGCCTGGAAAGCTTAATTTGCCTTAAAACAGTAATTTATAACGCTACTTGATAATGTATTTAAAAGTAATTGAGAACTTATCTGGCCCGTGTTGTTAAGTAATAGAATTCTGTTGGGTTTTTTTCTTACTTTTATGCTAAAATATTTGTACTAGATACAGTGAATAAAGACAGGAAATATTTTTAATCCATTATTCAGTCCAAGGTAGTGCCAACTCACCCAAAGAGATTAGT
>WAAG01078317.1:1453-24593 GCA_013390105.1 Tichodroma muraria
GAAGAGCTGGCTGAAACCCAAACACTTATGAATTTTATGGCCTGAGGATTATTCACCCAGCTACACTTTTGATTTTTGACACACGAGCAGCAGAGCTCAAGAACATGAGCCAGAAATTCTGGCACTGCTGTGGCAGTTTGTCCTCTCTCCCCAGTTGATCAAGTTCTGCTTGTCTTGATACAGACTGGAGAGAGCAGCTCTCTCTCCCCTGTGCACCTGAAGAGACAGACAAGCAAAATATTAAACAGCTACAGATGCTGAAAGAAAAGCAACTCTTCAGTCAGCTCTTCAGGGTTTTTTCAAAGCCTTGCTTGTAGGACAACACTGATGAGAATATCTGACGATTATTAAAAAAAAAAAAGGCAAAGAAAAAGTGTCTGATAGGAGCACAGCTAAAGCTTAATCTATTTATGTAACGAAATAGAGGCAAACTGCTGTTAATATGCTAGANCTGAAGGGAGCACAGCTAAAGCTTAATCTATTTATGTAACGAAATAGAGGCAAACTGCTGTTAATATGCTAGAGAGGCACAGAAATGTCTGCTAATCTATTAACAGGGGACAAGCTGCTCTTCTGGCACAGTGAGGGCTGACATCAAACTACCAGTCTGGCAACCCTTTTTGCTCAAATCCCTCACACACCCTGTTCTGCCTAAGACAGGCACTCGTCATTGTTAGTGCTTCCAAGTGGCTGACACACCAGAGCAGACCACGTCCTATTTCCCTTTTTTCTTTTCAAGCTACAGCACAAACCTTCTCGCTCACAGTCAGTGCGTGGGGCATGGTTTCATCACAGCAGGAAAAGCTTTTCCCTACCAGGCTGGTTGAAGGGTTATGTGGTTGGCAGGAGTTGGTGCCTGGATGGGGCTCCCTGGTCCAGCCTCCTCATACCTATGACAGCTCAGTAGCTGCCTTTATTCAAGCAGGCAATGCTAGCTAAGATTCACAGCACAGATTCAGCATTCAACAGGGGAAAAGGCAAAACCCTACAAGTTTCTACAAATGGAGAAATACCACAGCACTGCTCTGCACTGGAACAGCATCCTTTCCATGGTGAAACCAAACCAAACTAAAGAAACCTCCTCTTTTTAAACACGTCACACTTAAAGACTAGGCTTAATGTTAAAGTTCTTAAGGTGCTGAGTTTCCAGGTCACAACGCTCCCTTTTCCTATGAGCAAAGGACCTTGGGAGAACACAGAGTTTTATTACAATTTCCATATCTCCATTCACAATCAAAAGAATAAAAAAGAGAAAGAAAAAGGGTTTCTTTCCCTACTACCCTTAGACTGCCCCATACTGCAGGCACTGAGTCTGTTCCTTCCAACAGCAGTGCATTTCCTCAGTGCTTTTCTAAGTGCGCTGGAAAAAGAGAATTGCAGAAGGGCTCTCTCCTAACCAGATTTACCAGGTCCAGGGAAACCCATCAAGATATCTGTCAATTCCTACCATGCTCCCAGCTCCTCCAGAGTGGAAGATAACAGCTAGCAGGAAGATCTAAATGTTTTCAATGACATTTTTTAGGCCTACAAGATGCAAAACATCTTGGTGGGAATCTGTCCATGTGTCTTTGACAAAGACAGGAACAAGAACACTTTCCAAAGGACTGTTCTGTCAACACACCAGAGGTCATGATGATAAATGGAGAAAGGGAGAAGCACCAGCTGTCACACAAACTGCAGTAGCCTTAGTGTGGGGAATAAAGTGGAGGCCCTTGTCCACAAGTTGTCCCCTTTGCTACTTTCATAGCCATATTTTTTAGGTGTGCTCCCTAACTGTGTGTTTTAATTAGCAATTCTGCAAAGTACACATTAAGGGATCTGACTGTCAGGTCTTCTGCTGTGACTCCACAGCTGCTGAATGCAGAACAACCGGGGAACACAGACAGAGCCATGTTCTCCTAAAGAAATTAAAGCATCTCAGTGGCTTTTTCCAGCCTCTTTTGCAGCTGACATCCCCAGCCTAAGTGGTGCCATCTGTTAACTGTGTTGTATACATGTTTTCATGAAGGAGACTAAAAGAGCTAAACTAAATTCTACTTAAAGTAGCATAATATTGATACTGAGAAGAGACCACTGCAGTGCACTGGCATCTTGTATCCAAGGGACTTCATTTTCAGAGTGATGTCAATGAACAAGGGGCTGCTATGCAACTGTTCAGCTTGGCAAACCCTCAAAGCATTTCCATTCTCATGCTCTGCACCGTTCCAGTAAGACATTTACCTGTGTTGCCCCTGCTGAACTACATTCTTATATTTGATATGCTGCTTCACTTTTACAACATGTGCCATGGGAGTACTTGAAAAGAGTAGATGGCCACCAAATCCAGAGGCCTGCTCTGCAATTCTCCTGGGAAAAAGCGAATGGTTATCTCCCCCATCTGTTCTTCCCTCTCTCCCACCAAGCTTCCTACTTAACAAAATCACATGCAGCATTTGACAACAGAGCTGATAAATTATGTGCTGCTTGAATTGAAAATGTGAAGGATAATAGGGATAAATATCAATGCATTCACAGATGACACAAACACATTTCATCACTTTCAAGGCTTTTTGGTTGTGCTCAGAAGTGACTTGTATGAACTAATTCCTCAGAGCATTGATTAAACAATTCTCTAGAGGAAAAATGGACTATGCTTAAGACATAGATGACAGACAAGGGTAAAAACAGTGAAAACCCCACAAGTCCCAAAGGGAAAACATCTTAGCCCAGCGAGGCAGCAGTAGGATGCTGCCATCAGAAAAAAGAAAAAGACTGTGTGTGGTTGCAGGACAAGTTTATATTTCCATTTTTTCCCCGTGCCTGAAGTTCCTGCTTGCAACTTTTTAGCCGTGTAGGGGAAATATGCACCTAGAAGTGGATGGAATGTATGATTTACCTCTGTATGGAGAGAGAACCACAAAGTCCTGAAACCTCTCAGATGGAAACACACATGCTCTCCTCATGCTTCTCTTACCCTCTTCAACACTGACATTTGCTGTCATGGCTCTTGATCTCTCTCTAGGCTTTCTGATCTCCTGGAGCACATCAGGGCCTCCCCATGGACATGTACTTGGGTATGTTTTGCTGCCACCTCTCCCCAGCTTCCCTCAGCTGCAGGAACAGGCTGCACAGATCCTCAAAGAGAAGCTGCTCCTCACCACGAGTCACCCAGAGGCAGGAAAACAACTGCAACTAGAGACAAATTGCATACATACTGTACTTCAAATGGGATTCAGTACAGGTATCCTTTAGGCCATGGACCATGGAGTTATTTCTGGTGCCAGCCCTTGTGGTTTGGTCTGCAAGTGGGAACACGGGACTGCCTGGCAAGAAACTGCATCTCAGAATCCTTTTAGGGATGAGAATTTGGTTCAAAAGGAACAACCATCGCAAGTGCTTGATTTCACAGATACACCTAATCCTGCAGGCAGATTTTCTTTTCACAAGCTGTGCTTACTGGGCTGACTCTCCTCAGCAAGGAGGTACCAACTTACTGTTTGTTAGCAAAGTACAGCTGCGGGGAAGCACCAGGGGTTGGCCTCTCCTGGCATTGGCCAAAACTGAAGAGCACCCATGGGAAACCTGCCTGCAGTAATTCCTCAGGACCCCACTGGCGGGCTCAGCAAAGCCAGAGCCACCCAGCCAGGCTCTGCTCAGCATGGCAACAATTTATGCCATGAAATTTCCAGCAAATCCATACATATTGCAGTGCAGCTGAGGGACAGGGAGGAACTCTGTGCCTCACTGAACAGCTTGGAGAAACGGGAGCCAAAACCAGAGCCCAGCCAAATGGTTCCCTTCTCTGCAACTCATGACAAGCAAATACTTTGAGGTCAGGAAAAACCAAGCTTTTGCTGTCTAGAGGCAACCAGTTGCTTTCTATAAAAGTGTCATTTTGTATTGAGTCCTGTGCAAATTGGAATGAGACAATTCCAGACATCTTAAAAGAGGAAATGGAAGCATCGAAAAAAATTATATACCTCTACTAGCTATGTGCTGATCCAAATTAAACCATATTTATGTCTTTGAGAGTGAAAAAAATGTAATATTTGTATCTTTTATTTATCACATAAAAATACTGTGGGGTATATTTACGGCACAAATTCTTTAATTTTGAATAAATGACATATATTCATAATAATGGAGTTGGAGCTGAGCAGCATAATAAGGCATTAAAGCACACTTTTCACCTGTTGACATCTCTTTTTAAGGTTAGAAATTAAAATGTTGAAAATAGAAAGCATCAATATTCTTGAAGGTTATATCCAAAAGGCTCAGTAACAGTATGTAAGTGGAGAATTAATACCATAATGAACATAAAAATCTCACAGTTTTAGATGAAAAAGCTTGGAAAGCAAATGATGCACATTTGTTCATTATAACTTAATTAGCACAGCCTGATATTAAGGACCAACAGTAATACTGAATGTAAATTGAAGACTGCTTGTGGGTTTATATATACTTACACACACACACATATATATAAAAGTCTCGAGTAATTGCCAATATGATAAGTGTTGAAATAAACACTCTTGAAATGCTTCTGGGATTTGAGTAGAGGAGTAATATCTCCATTTTAAACCTTGCTTCAAAATAACTTTTGTTATTTATTTCTGAGAAAAAAATATCTAAACATAAGTTTAATTTAAATCTTTCCTTAAATTTCCAGTTTTGCTTTACTGAGTTAGGGAAGAGAAGAGAAAGGAGGAGGACATTTTCTGGCAGTTTCTGCATTTCTTACTTGTGTTTATTAAGAAGTGAAAGGCATCTAAGTGTTCATAGCTACCATGTGCAATTAAATGTTGTTTAACGCAGGGGATAAATTATAGATTATTTGAAGTACGTGACACCCCACAGATGTAAAGGCAGGTAATGATCCACACAGACAAGCCTGCAATAAAGCTCTTCTAACCAATGCAGAGGGCAGCAGTACAAACCATGTCACCAGAAATCTTGTCCCCAGGAGAGCTGCAGCTCAGCTGTGCAGACCAAGACCACCTGCCTGTCTCTCAGCAGTTGGATCTCAGGGCTCCTAAAGCTCCCAGTGCACACAGACACCTTCATTTTGACTTTGTTTTTCGTTTGTAAGCAAGAAAGAATTTTTCTTCTGTATTGTTCACCGCTATATGTCAAGGATTATTTAACCCTTATTTGGTAAATTTACTGCACAATATTTGTCTGGTAAAGGTCAAATAGAATGACAGGAAACTAAATGACAAAACAATCCCCCTCTGCTGTTTTGCATTAACATTCTCAGGGCAAACCAGACATCAGACAGTGCAAAAACAGCCACAAAGAGTTAAACAAAGCTCATGTCTATCAGAATCTGAACAGAGACTTCTTTTCCAGACCTTGCTAACATTCACCTTGCTGATCTGCTCTAGGATGTTTTGATGCCATTTTAATATTTTACTAGAGCTGGCAGTAACCTACTTCCAATGCAAGTGACCTCTTTTCTCTATTTGGTCAAAACATGAAGAGGTAAAGAGTGTTTTTGGCTCTTATGAGTTAAATAACATAGTCTGGCAGGGAGATGGTGGTTGAACTTCAACAAGGAAGATCAGAACACAATTATGCATGGCCAGAAATATATTCAGTAATAATCCATCATGCTGTCTCTGGCTGCTTTGCATGCAGAAAGATCATCTGCTTTAATCTTCCCAGTTTCCAGACCCACACAGAGCATCATATATTATGCAAAAAGGTACTCTGGGTGGCACCATCGAGCTCACCATTGCACTAGCTCTATTCTTGAAAGTGTTTTTTTTGTGTTTCCCACACCCTCCCTCACCAGGTCTATACTAGGCACCCCCTTTCAGAAAAATGATTTAAAGTATTTTTGTCTCAAAGGAGAGGTTCTTGCTACTCACTGTTTTTCCCCATATCTTGCAGCCTGCAGCCACACAGAGATAGATCCTTTTTCCCTCCTGCTCATACACACGCCTCTGTCCATCACTGCCTTTCTCCTGTGCTGCAGACCCGGTGAGATCCTTCAGCGCAGAAAAGTAACCAGCAGGATGCAGACCTTTTCATTCCCTCCCACATGAAAGATTCAGTAAATTCACCCTGAATGGCTCTTGGGATAGTTTTTTTCCTGTTTGTTTGTTTTTAAATAAATTTCTACTGGACACAGTGCATGTGTGGTAGAGAAAAACAATGTCCTTCAGCAGCATTCAGGGAGTTTTCATCACTGAACAAAAAGCATTTTCTGTAAGCAATTGTCCTGGATAACAGTATAGGCTAAAAGGAGGGGCCGGAGAAGGACAGTCTGGGCTCATTACAGGCTTCTCTCTCATCCAAACTCCTGCAGCTGCTGCTGCAGAGGTCAGGGACAGATGCCTGTCTGCTCACAGCAGACTTGGGGACAGATCCTCCCATGGACTAAATGGTCACAGTTCCCTGAGAGTGCAAGGCATTGCGTCATGTTATACCTGGTGAGGAGCTGGCCTTGGTTCTTGCTTTTTTTTGTTCGGGGCCACATACATTTACCTGACATATCCCTAAAACTGCTTGTGAGAGCAGAATGCAGCTTCATTTACTTCCACGGTGTTGACCCAGCCTTTCAAGGAGAGGAGTCCGTGCCTGGCTCCACCCAGGCTGATAATTTCTGTCTGTGCAGAAGGGCTGTGAACTCCCCGTGAGTACAAATGAGCCGGTGTGCCTGGGTGCCCACCCGGGTACCCTAAGTGGCAGTGCCGTGCCAGGGGCCAGTGCAGCACGGAGCCGGCTCAGGCTCCCCCTGCCTCCTCTGACAAGGACAGCCTGACTCAGGAGCTGACTTTTCTTCTTGTTGGCATGTTAGCAGGGAGCTAAAGGCTCCCAAGGGACTGTTTATAGAAAGTGCTTTTGAATCTCTGCTTCAGCATAGATAGTTCCCATTTAAAACTGAAGATGGACCTTTTATCAAAAGATGTGACAAGCTTTCTTAAGGATAACTGTCACAGGTGGATGTATAAAAAGAAAAAAAAAATCTTTTCTCTATTGTTTCAGTTTTTCTGTAATTTTACCAAGCATTTAGAGGGTGAGATAATGCCAGATACATCTGTCTTTGGTCTTTTTAGGTATCACCTTGGAATCTAAGTGCTCAGGCAATACGTGATAACATCCTGAAATACTTCCACCTCCTCAAGCTTCTCTCTCATTTTTCTTTTATTTAATCTCAAATGAGTTCAAGTAGCTTCTGATTTTGCATTTATCTAGATCAGAGGTACAGAAGAAAAATAGACTTCTATAATTTAACAATTGGTAATAACATTACAAGTAAAATTAAAATCTCTAAATCGGGATGAGTGCTGAATTAGGAACAGGGAATAAATGATCATAATTTTCTGAGTAAAAGAAGGTATTTAAAATGATTGCATCCCTATTAATTTTCTTGTATATCCTCTAGTCATGGGAGTATTTCAAAGCCTAGTTGTCCTAAAAATTATACCCAGTAATAAATCTACCTGCACATAATGATCAAATGTCAGTATAAAATCCCTACCAAAAGGGTTATTAGGCCCTCACATGAGGAACCACTTGACTCCTAAGCAAAAAGAAGAACTAACAAGCCTCCACAACAAATTCACCTCCACCAAAGCCCCAGCACACCAACATCCCAGCAAATGCTGCTGAGATAAGAATATCTAGTAGAGATTTAAGTTCCATAGACCCCAAACCTCTGTTTCCAGAATGCAGAACAGATAGCAGCTTGTGCTTTAACAGAGATGGAGATTTCTCTGATGCTGCAAAGATGACTGTCGTTCAAAAGGTCAGAGCACGTTCAGCTAGTCCTGTGCAGGTGAACACCTGCAAACTCCTGCAGCTCAATGGATGCTGTGTGGAGACTCAGTTGGATATATTATCCTAGTTCAGGTGTTCTGCTGATGCAGCTGCATGGCTGCCACCTGACTCAGAGCACGGGTCCAGCCTGCTCCCCTCACACAGAGTGGCTCAAAGCAGCCAAAACTCAAATGGTCCAGATATGAACATGCCTTTGAAAGCTGCTTGAGTTTTAAACCTTAACTCGGCCTATCAGAACAGAAATAACACTTGGCACCTTCGGTTTTCACCCAAACCAACCTGAAACACACAGATTTCAATCAGAGTTTTGAAATGGAAGTCTCCTTTAGCAACTGAGTTAGCTACATAATGTACACATGGAATCACTGGGGCAGGTGCATCCCCTGGTAGGTGACTACTTAGTGTAGGCCCTTTCCTGACATATTTGCTGTGACTTTTTCTTCATTAAATTCTACTTTCTCCCATTTCTTTGATTAGCTACAGCTGTTACTGCACAATCTGTCTTTCTCCTCCCTCCCGTGCCTGAAAAATGGCTGCCTCGCAGAAAGCATATGAAAAATCACATATTTGTGACGCTGGTAACATCTTTATGTGAAACTTAGTCTTTAGGCAAAGAAGTGTAGGTATCCTAGTAAGATTTAACCTCAGTCATTTATTTCCATCTCTTACGTAAAGAATTTAGCCTTGTTTATTTTCTTGTTACTGAACGAGTGCTTCAGTAAACTCAGAGTACCACCTGGGTGAGGAAATGAGAAGAAATTCACTTCTTCAGAGTTCCCAGTTAAGGTGATTGCTGTTTCCCTCTTCCCTTTTCCCAGGGCCCACCTCTGCTTATGGCTGACTTGGTCCCTACCCTCTGGGCAGAGCACTTAGCTGTGTAGCAGCTGCACAACTGCAGGGTACGAGCGAAACCCAAGAATGGAGTTACAGAACTAATCTTCCTACAAAAAAAAATTTATCACTTAACAACACCTTCTGCACAGAGGAGGCAAACTATTCCAGTTTTCAAAGAAAGTTAAATTCCACATAGAGGGATTTGTATTCAGCCCTCCAGACCTCAGAAAGAAGCAAACTCATGTACCACCCGGTGTCACAGGACAGCTGCAAAGCATTGGCTGAACCAGGGAGTGGGGAAGGGGAGTCAGAGCCCTTTAATCCCAAACAACCAATCCAGATTACTCTTTCTGCCATTAAACTCAGTAACAATATGCAACAACAAAAGCCCAAGTTAATTTTAGGACAGCATGAAACAGAAGTACGTTTGGGTGGCTGTAAAAATGGGAAAATAGAGACACTGGAGTGGGCATGGGTGGTCTCTCCCTATATAAATGATGCATCATAAGATCCCAGTTTCAGTGCTCAAAGAAAAAGATGTAATTCCTTTAAAAGGTGTTAGATGACACTAAACCAGAAACCTAATCCACCTCAAAACTTCAGCTGTAGCTCCCCAAGGAGACAATCAAACATGAAAGCCTCAAGGAGAGTACAATAAACACCCCTCTCAATGAGAAGAAAGCCATGCTATTACTAAGAAACTGAAATGTCATAACACGTGCAAATTTAAAAATTGTAAGGCCAATTCATGAGCCTTTCCCTTTCAGAGGGGATCTCCCCATTTTTGTTCCCTCAAACACAGGGAAGAAGTGATTTCCCATCAATATTTCCCTGTGGTATATTCTGTGTTTGTCTGGCCTGACAGCTTATGTGGAAAAAACCCTAAGGTAGACAAAGGGTTACTTCAGTAACATGTCTGTATTATACTTGGCTTAATATGGGCCATTTTCTTAATTTTAAGAAAAAAGCCATGTATTAAAATATGTGAGAGTAGTGAGGAAGCACTTCATTTATGCTACACCTTGCTGTATTCTCTCAAGGTCTAGACTGCCATGTTGGCACCTTTCAGTCAGCTCTCATCACAAGGTGCATACCCTGCCTTAGATGTTTCACCCTCTGCTTAACTGGGAAAACATTTCTGTCCTGATAAGGGGGAACACAACATGAGTGTTAGTAAAAACCCTGGTCAATGTGGAGCATGTGATGTTATGTCCTGTACCACAGAAAGTGAAAAGTACAGGTAACAGCCCCAAGGCTATTATTTGCCTTCATTTTACTATTCCATATATTTATGATTTAACTAAGGTACTTCTCCTTTAGAGGCTAGGGCAAGTGACGTCAAAAGAAACCCAAACAATATCAGGAAATTAGTAATCTTTTAATCTTTCCAGACAGCAGCACAGGTCATACATATAGTGAAAAAACTAAAGCTAAGGAACAGCTAAAAACTAAGTTGCAAGAACTGTTATGTTCAACTAAATAAAGGACTGGGTCCATTATTCTTCTTGCTAGGTCATAAGTATATGATATTTTACACCCTATCTGGTACACAGCTGGAGTCGGCTCTCCTCTAGAAAAAGGAGTCAAGTGTCTTCTGTGCCTTGCACTATTTGTGCTGAAGGGGTCAGAGGTTAAACCACTCATGCTGGAGCACTGTCTGCTTGAAGTACATTCATTATGGATATCATCTTGCCAGTGGCCAGGGCTTGATAAAGGTCAGTTGACCTTCCTGAGAATACTTCAAGCAGCAGAGGCAGCAAAGAGAAACAAACCCACACAAATTCACAATTCTTTTAGTAGAGCCATTTTTCAGGAGATACAAAAGAGTTTGTTGTGAGGAAATGCTTCCCCTTCAGAAACTTAGACTCAAAGCTCTGGGAAAGCACTGTTCTGGCAAGGGATGGTTGTTTACAAAGCATTACTACCAGGCAAGGATTGCATAGGGATGTAAGGATGTATGTGTGAAATCTACTTACTACCTGGAACAGAACAAGAACCTGAGGAGAATGCCTGCGTGAGTTGAGCTCTCAATAAAAGGAGAGGGGGTGCAGCTTGCTCATCATTCTGGTGACAAAATCAGTCTTCTCTGCCTACACTTGTCCAGAGCCTGCCAAGATCAATGCAGAGACTCCCACTGACTGGGAGAGGCTGGAACCCATGGATTCAAATGAGCATTGCACTTCAGGAGGTGCATAATTTCATGCTTTGAATGCAATATAAACAGTGAAATAAAAATCACTAACAGAGTCTGGAAACAGTTGCTTTCTTTATGCAGAAGCACTTGCTCATACCTGAAAGCTTAAAGCACTGTTTTGATGCATTCCTAGTGTCTTTATACTAAAGGGAGTTTAATTCTGACACTGTAGCATTTGGCTCTTACTGAAGAGCTGAGGTTTAAAGAGAGCTCACAGTTGGCTGAGAACAATGTGCTTCCTATGTAAGCAGAGATTTTTGTACAAGAAGCCATGCTTTTTCTGCAAACATATTCACATGCCCATCTGCACAAAATTCCAACCGCATTATGGATGGGGAAGGCAAAGGCATGTACAGCTGTGGCACAGCATCTGGATACACATGCTGCAGCAGACATATAAGAGGAGGGAAAAAACCCTCAAAGTTTATGGAAATCTTTCCTGGAGAACTAGCAAGAGCATTCTCTTCAGCACTGGAGACTGTATGTATGAACCTAAGTAGGCAATAGCACAAAGATGCATCTAGGAAAAATCAGGGGCATTTACTAATTGTCAACGAGATATCAGGAAGCATGACAGAGTCTTTCCTACTTGAGATGTCTCTTGATCCTCTTCACCATCTTTCTAGCTCTTTGTTATAGAAAAGCTAAACTACAGTTTGGTCACTGAAGGGTAACAGAGACCCAAAGTGTCATAATAGGAAAACATGCATTGCAACAGAAGCAGCAGCAGCAGCAGACTGGTTATTGCTACCATTGTCACACAAAATTGAACACTCTTCCAGCATTGCCACAAAATGTACATTCTTTACCAGGAATTCTGTATGAAATCCTCATTGTCTTTTCCTTTTTCCATGTATGCTGATAGAAACTCATCAATGGTTTCAATTTAAAATTGCTTCATCTGGGAGGGCAAAGACTTAATTTGAGAGACCCATTTTGCCTTACCCATTGGGATCAGGTTTCAATCTGTTCCAAATAACGGAGCACAATGGGGCATTTGTAAGTGTACTCTATCTTTTATAAATAAATCTGGCAGCATTAGAGATAAATCCAGTCCCTTGAGGGTGAGATCAGTGCACAGTTTCATGTTTGTATGAGTGTACACCTACCCTTAGTCTGAAAAAATCAGAACCTACTGACATAATGGGTAGTTGTGATCAAGGCAGAATAAAGCTTTCCACCCAGTTCCTAAATTTTTCTGTCACCGTTAATAGTCTCTGTGTGGAACAGTGTTCCTTGTTTACTAGCAAACATGTGCCTGTAGACAGGGTAAGTGTTTCTCTCTCAGTGCTACAGTACACTTTTACCAGGATTCAAACCTGGACTGCCAATGAGAGAAAAGCTCTTCCCCCTTCTCTCTCCCACAAAGTCAATGTGCCTTTTGTTCAGCTGTCTTTCCGTGACACAGACCAGCAGGGCTCGCCTAAGGGCCCTGTCCTAAGGGTCTCCACTTTCCTTGACACAGGCTTGAATTAACGAGCAGCCCCCCACGCACTGAGCCAGCACAATTAATCAGCATCGCTGGATGTTGCCAACACCTGCTCAGGTGCACTGCCAAGGTCACAGCTCTGCTCTGCATCCCGACGCAAGAGAGCAGAGCACAGGGTGTTCTCTGGTGAAAGCCCCACATTTGTCACCCCGCTCCTTGCAGGTGTTGTGCTGAAGGTATCCATCTTCCTGCTTGCACTGAGCTGAGCTGATAAACAACACACCTCTGAGAGCTGGAGGAGGACAGGGAAAGGCTAAAACTCGAACAGTGCAGCTGATGGTATAATGGCAGCTCTCTGGCAGATGCCTTTGGAGGTTAATTACCTTTCCAAAGAGTAACTATTCATCTTTTCACCCATACCATAATATCCTGCAATGCTAATTCTCATTTTGGAGACAGGAAAACTAATGACAGAGGAAAGGTTTTATATATATAACTCTAAGGAAAGGATAAATTTGCCATAATGGGGTTCTAGACACCATCAATAAAAACTCCTACCAAAAGATCACAACTCAGAGTATTCCCAGAACATAAATATTTTGTAGGATACACCATCATTAGCAAAACCCATCAAGCTTTTGTTTCAATAAACAGCATCTGCCAGGAGCATCTTCTCTGAAACAGACGATATTAAACAAAATTTAGTCTCTCATTTATTAAATGGGCAGACTTCTGGGCTCATGTCTCAGGAGTCTTCCAAAACCTTTAAAAACAAAGAGACCTTTTGAAAGAGGCTCATCTCATTTGCTGCAAGATTTTCCATCTTAAACACTCTAACAGGTGTTATGAAAGTACCAACGTTTTGGACCTGCTGAATGATCCTCCTGAATCCCTCAGCCATACTAAACAATTGCATACCCACCTTACTGTCTTAACAATAGAAAGTAACTTTTTATGCTGCTAAAGAAAGTAAGTAGATGAAGGGAGGAAAAACAGCTGTGAAGGGACTCAGGTAATGAAGGCTTTGGAGCAGGAGCAACATATCCTATCCATATCTTAGCTTATCAGTGGGAATAATAGCCAGGTCCTTGGGCTCCCAACAAAGTCTACTAGCAGGAGGGAGGGAAAAAGCACGTGGAAAAAATGTCTTCCACCTTCTCTGTGAGATGCAGAAAATAAGCAAAGAGCAAGTGGAAATCTCAGGGTTGTTGCTGGTCTTGACAGGGACTGAACCAGTGATCTCAAAATATAAGGCTCCTTCTCAATTCTGTAATTACTTAATTTACTACTTTTTAAAACACCTGTTTAAAATGCCTATTAGCTTCTCTTCTGCTCATGCTCACCTCAAGTATTTTGTGGTGTTAAAAAAGAGATTAAAATGTTAGCAGCCAAAATATAATGCATCTCATGACAAAATTTCCTCAAGTCAAAAATCCATAGGCTAAAGGCTACTAAGTTTTCCCTGACCTTGTGTTTTTTTGGCTAGGTTTGTTCTGTCCTCACTGTGCTGCTGTTGTGCTGTACAGCTCCATGGTTAAAGGGCACTGGTGTGTCTATCACAGAATCATAGAATAGTTTGATTTGGAAGGGACCAACCTAGTTCCAACCCCTCAGCCAATGGCAGGGACACCTCCCACTATCCCAGGCTGCTCAAAGCTCCATCCAGCCTGGCCTTGAACACTCCCAGGAATGGGGCATCCACAGCTTCTCTGGGTAACTGTTTCCAGTGCCTCACCACCCTCACAGTGAAGAAGTTCTTCCTCATATCTGACCTAAAACTACTCTCCTTCAGTTTAAAGCTGTTACCTCCCGTCCTATCACTACATGTCCTTGCAGAAGTCTCTTCCATCTTTCTTGTAGGTTGCCTTTAGATACTGTAAGGCTTCTCCAAAGTCTCCCTGGAGACTTCTCCAGGATGAGTAACACCAACTTTTTCAGCTCATTTCCATGGGACAGGTGCCCCATCCCTCTGGTCATCTCCGTGGTCTCTTCTGGACTCTTTCCAACAGGTCCACATCCTTCTTATGCGGGGGACCCCAGATCTCAATGAAGATGATCCCAGCTGGGATCTCACCAGAACAGAGTTGGGGGAAGAATGACCTCTTTCAAGCTGCTGCCCTCGGTGCTTTGGATGCAGCCTCAGACACAGCTGGCTTTACAGACTGCAAACACATTGCCAGGTCACATCAAGCTTCTCATCAACCAACACCCCCAGGACCTTCTTCCTCAGGGCTGCTCTCAACCCCTTCTCCACCCAGCCTGTATTTGTGCTTGGGATTGCCCTGACCAAGGTGCAGAATCTTGTTTTGGCCTTATTGAACTTCATGGCCAGTGAAGACTGATGGAAAAAAAAAAGTCCTTGAGGAGCTCAGACTTCTTCATGTCCTAGCTAATCAGGTCTCCAATTTCCTTCCAGAGAGTGTCCACATTTTCCCTAGTCATCCTTTTATATTACTTTTTATAATTTTTTATATTTTGTTTGTTTTTAAAGAGGCAGTTAAAAAACAAAGTCATCCTACAAACACCTTTGATATGTTTTTTTCCAGCTAACACTAGCCATGCTGAAATAGTCACTGCAATACCACAGGCAGAATGCTTTACCTTTTCAGATGCCGGAGCAGCAGGATTGAAATGTCCTCTAACTCATGGCTGAAAATTATAGAAAAATCAATGCAAACCTAGTGAAGAGAAGGCAGTCTCATTACAAGAAAGTAATTCTCAGGCTCTCCTTTGGTACTAGCTTCCAGAGAGAAAGACACAGTATGTGGTGGGCAATGCTCTGCCAGCTGAAAAATTTTATGTCAAATATTCCCATTAGAAATCTATTTTAAATTAAGTGTGATTTATGTAGAGAAGCTGGAAAGACCTGGTGTCATGTCCAAGCATTTCCCTGGACTTTCATAGTGAGCAGATTAAGGCCAGACCTGTGCCCTGAAGAAAACTGTGAGAAATGAGAGGCAAAAAAGCAAAAGCCAAACATTTCAGCAGCGCCTATTGATTTTCTCTGCCTCAGGATTTTTGGTCTCTGCCAGGGCACATCAGCAGTGCCAGCCATTGCCATCCCTCCAGCCTTTACTCCACGGCCTCTCTGACCTGCTGCTTCTGCACCTCTGGCCCTCGGTGACTGGATTGTGACAGACAGAGCCAGCAACCTTGCGAAGAACAGACCCCAGACTCCAGATTTTGTACTGGGAAAGCTGATCCACAGCTCACGTGTCTTTGCAGGGGGTCATGCTCCACAGTTTTCTTCCTTGTGGTTTAGGCACCTGCACTGCTCTGTAGGATATTTCTCTCACAGCAGTGAAGCTCGCCTTGGATGCTGCTTTCGTAACATTTCAAAATGGTCTGACTTCCCTCATGGACCTGTGAGTCAACTGGTCTCCTTTCTGAGGCACTGGGGAACATCAGGAGAGACTTCTCCAGCATTAACTCTTTCTGATTTTGCAAATCCTCCAGAGAGAAATAGGAGCTTTCATCCGATTCTGCAAATGGATTAACAAGCCGCAGCTCCAAATACTTTAAATTCAAGTGATACTAAACTCAGACTAAACTCAGTGCTGCAGAAAAGAAATCAATAATGTTTTTCCATGTTGATTTTTCTTTCCTCTCATTTCATTCCTCTCCTACAGCTGCTGCAGGGATACTGACTGCAGTATCCCTGATACTATACTGCAGTTGGCAGCATAACCTTACTTATGACATGCTCAGAAACAGATGTTTTTCTTCACATCTACCCTTCCTCTGCTACCTTTGGAGCAGAATAATGAGATACTCTGCAGCTCTGGTTATTAAACAGCCAGGGAAAATGACGCTGGCACAGGAAACTGAGTATCGCTGAATTACTATGAAAGGTGGTGATGAGAAAATAGATCTGCTTTGAAGGAGAAAAATGGCCTGTTTTCAGTCAAGAGCTCTTTCCTGTTAAACAGCCCAGCCCATCAGCAGAGTGTTAGTTAGTGTACACAGCAATTTGTAGGCCACACAGAGGGCAGCATTTTGTGCCTAGAAGCTGCCACATACCTCCCATGGTGGATGTATCTACCTAAGGACTGCTCACACGATGAAGAATTTATGAGCTGTAATTATTGGGGATTTGTTGGTTTTTTTGGTAGGTTTTTTTTTTTTCCCCCTGCTAATCTTCAGAGAAATGGAGCAAAATAATAAAGTTTTCCCTGCAGTTTCTTCTGTGCAGGATGTTGATTAAAGCTCTGTAGCTCAGAAAGTCTTACCAGACCCTTCCTGTGTGCTCATCCTTGAGAGGCAGAGCATTGCTTTCCAGAGGCACTGGCTAATTGCTTTGCTTGGAAGTTTGTTTTGCATGCCATAAAAAGTTTCTGCATCAGAGGAAGAGAAAGGCTGACTTGCACAAGCCCCTACATATTAGCCTGAACCCACCAACATTTTGGAAAATCCCATGTCTCCAAATCAATCACCTGAACTAGGACCTTTTATTAATTTTATGATGTTTTGTGATACAGCAGATTTCATGTCCTTAGGTGAAGGTTCTCCCTAATGGAAGTGGTCATAGCAGAAGCTCCATGATCCTCCTTGACTGAAGCAAGCAGAAAATGGTGGAGTCCTGCTTGCTCACTATAATCACCGAGCAAGGAAAGCCCATGAGCAGTACAACATTACCCTTCCTCTTCCTCACATGCTGGCCGTGCCATTACTGCCAGAGATGACACAGCGTACAGAATGCGGCTTTCAAATTCTCACCCGTTCATGATGGATGGCCACAGACATAGATGCTTGTGTCCTGCAGCTCAGTATGGTCCCTGGACACTGCCTGTAGCTTCTCAGGTCCCTAGGACTATCCAGGACAGTAGGAAGGGAAGTTTTAAACTTGAGTGAAATAAGTGAATAAAGTGGAAGTTTTTATCCCCCCTGTCAGTTGAGCAACACCAATACAAAACACAAAGGGATGTAGCTGTAGGATGCAGACATAAGGGTGTTGTCTATTTCTCTCTCTCTCACCTTTTGTGGTCTCTATCACTGTACTTTCAAGGTCCCTCCTAAGTATGTGCACTTTCCCACATGAAAGATGAAACCAGCTCTGAGAAGTGACTTGTTAAATGCCATGTGGATGTTTGCATCAGCCCCCAAACTATCCTTCTTTCTGCATTTAAACCATGGGCTGAATAAACTAAGCCTGCCTGTATCCTAGACAACAGCTTCAATGGACTGCAGCTGAAGGCAGGAAAAGGCAGGAAGGGATGAAGCATAACTCAGACCTGTACCTAACTTAAAATGGATTTCGGCCAGCTCTCCTCAGCCTAAGCCTTATCCAGTGTCTAATCAATCTGGGAGCAGTTCTTTATTGGTTCATAGATGGGTCTTTTATGCAATCTGCCAAGAACACCAGGCTATGTATCTCAGTTTAAGAGATTATAAATAAATAGAAGTGCCTCTTTCTGCTCTTTCAGACAGGGAAAAAAAATACAGAAGAAAGAGTTAGTACTGCTCTGTGGCAAGTTAGAAGCAAAAAGCAGTGCCCCCAAAACTAATTCCAAACAAAGCCCTAAAACTCATTCTTAACATAATCATTCAAAAGACATTATCCTTTTTTCTTATCCTCACATCAACCACCAGTTCACATGGTATATTTTGCAAGTTTCTTTTTGTTTTCCCAGCATCTATATGCATTGATGCTATGTTTTTCAGATATTCTGATCTTTCTGTATGAAAATAAAAATGTGTGTTTCTATAAGAAGAGATTCTTACATCCAGAGATTTCTTGACTCCAAAATTAAAGTTTAAGAAAAATTCTAAGGCATGGAATAGAATTTAAGTAACAGGAATTGCTGTCCTAAAATGGTCATTGTTGTAAATGAGCTTGAAGGCATGAAAACAGAATCCCCTCTTAAATATGAACTTCAATTTAAGATGTCCTCAAGGGAAAATAAACCCAGGGATACAGAACTAAAAAGACCACCTTAATATTCATTTGGAAGGAAAAACTGAGAAAAAAATCCCAGGTACTGCACTGACTGGGTCGTTTGAGCTAGTGTAGTAAAGGAGCCAGGTGTTTCCACAGCCACTTTGCAGAGGGACAGTGCAACAGTCAAAAACAGACACAAAGGGAAATGGTCAGAAACATAAGGCAGGTTTTTATCTCTTTCTATAACCATTAGGAGAAACACATTCTTCACTTGTCCTCTTCTTTGATTATTTTAGAACATGATAGGCTATAAAATCAGGTTTTTTTCTAGATTTCAATTTCATCGTATTTGTCATATTAAATATTCAATTATATATTTTTTAATATTTTTTTTTCAGTAATGGTCTGTGTTCTGCTGTTTAATAGCATTCTGATTAAGGAAGCAACCATTCTCTTTCCTTCATTTTATTCTCACATTCCTAAATCTGGATTTAGCGTATGTGGGAGTCTAAGAGAATGCTACCACTCCCTTTATAATCAACAATTTGTTATCACATTAGAGGTGGCCAAAGTATTTAAGCTAAGAGCTGCCACTAACCTAGATGTAAGCAGAAGGCATATTATTGAATTACAAGGAAAAGACAATGGAAAGTTATAAAGGAAAGTTAGCAATATGAACTTTCTCTCCAAAATCAATTATTATTATTTTGAGGAGTGAGGAAGACGGATCACTTGCAGCTGCCAAAACAGAGGGGGAGTAATAGATTTAATAAAACACATTTAGACATCAGGAAGAACAACACAGAAAAATGAAGAATGTCAGATGTTGTAAGAAGGGGAAAGAAAAATATCCAACCCCCCATCCTCCCCACCAAAAAAAACCCAAACCCCAGCAACAACAAAACCCAACTGAAAAAACTCCCAAACACAAACAGAGAAAATCCTTCAACAACTACCAGAACAATAATCTGGACTCATGGATTTGCTTCAGAGGTGCAGAGGCAGGACTGGATTTGGCCTTATGTGCTGCTATGCTGAAGCCATCTAGGGACCTGAGCCAGCACCAAATTAGGAAAGGGAACTTCTATGGTTCTGGTTTAGAGCCTTTAAATTGCACCAGACTCTGTCTTGTGCTGAACAGCCATTCCAGCTCAGGTGACAGCAAATGCACACCATGTCTGAAAAGCTTTTAATATGGCAGTGCCAGATTAAAGTGCCAGAGTGAAGATCAGAGTTGCTCTTCTTAGTCCATGAAACCTTTCCTGTGGGAAGCAAGGATTCATGATGATTCATTCTGAGTGTTACTTGCTCATTTTTCTATGTGCAGGGTAACATAAAAGGACACTAAGTTTACAAACACAACTGTTGTCAGCTTAAATCTCTTTTGGGGATGCAGTAAAATGTTGTATTTCTCTGGGTTCTGCCATGGAACTCAGCCTGTGATCACAAAGGCAGCCCTCAGAAAACCCTCCTGTGACAAGGTACTAAATGCTGTAATGAAGTGGGAGACAGGGACATCCTTGACCATAGTGCTCAGATGAGCTAAACACTGTATTTTTTTCCTTAATGTCAGAATCAACATTCACATTTGCCTGTCCCATGTTTGTCTATCTGCAGGTGCAGAATCATCTAAATCTTTGCTCAAATTCTCTTGTCATTTTAAATTGAACAATGATCTTAAATCATCAGCTGCCTGGATGAACTGTGCACGATTCAGACATCCTTTGTAAATGGCAGTTTTGCAACAACAGTTCCTCTCCTGCCTTTCTTTTTGACTGTTCACCTGACAAGATCACTTAGCTAAGGGTTTAGGGAAAAAAGGCAATGTTTTCATAGAAGCACACTTGCCTGCAATTTAAAAATCCTGCCATGTGGAGAGAGCTGGACTTTAAAACAAGCACTAAAAATCAAGTTACACCACATGCTGCTCCAGGCAAACTTGTATCATCAGCCTCGCACAGAGACGTGCCTTGCAGTGCTGGCCCAGATCCAGGTGCCCTTCTTCCCCTCATGGTTCTCATCATCATGGGGTCACTAGCCCAGGTCACTACTGATCCTGCTGGCCTCTGCACCTCACAGCCTTGCTCGTACTCTAAGGTAAAAGGTACCACCTATTCAGAGCAAGGTGGTAGCTGTTCAGCCATGCCAACTTTCCCTGCTGGGAAAGCTTTATGGCAGCTCTCGTCAGCCTTCTCTGGTGTGAAGCTGGCAACCTCCCAGTGCCACTGCCTTGTTGGTGTCCCCTGGATGGCAGGGGTGCCACGTGTGCTCTGGGACAGGGCACTGAGCAGCAAACTGCACAGCTCACATGCGTGTGCCACAAACACTCCTCAGCTGCGGTCCTGCATCCCCAGACTCTCTGCAAGGCAGCAATGATTCCCTGAAGCTGTGGAGCTATACCAATGCATTTAGGAGAAATATGCTCCAAAAGTCCACCCTCTCACTTCTCTGCTTGAGAATGTAAAGCACCGAGGTGTAATTGTTTGCGATGGCACTTCTAGATGATTTAACACTGGATGCAGTAAAACGCACCAAGCTTGCATAGGACAAACTGACTTTGTCTGAGACACACAGCATCACTTTCCTCTCCAATTTCTAGGAACACATGAGAAACAAAAGGAAAAAATATATTTAAAATCCTTAGCCATTGTCAGTTTATTGTGTGGAACAAAGGCAAAACAAAGAACGTCTTATCCAGGAATGTGAATGAAATGCTCCAGAGAAACACAAAACCAACTGCCTGTCGTATCCTCCTTCCCTGCAGACTGACTCAGGACCTACTGTCCTCTGTGGACAATCAATCAGGCAACTCCACTCCCACGCCTCTGAGGATCAGCTGCTCTCCCGAGTCTGTCATCCCCCACAGTGAACAAGAGAGGCTTCAGCAGGAATCACTTGGGGGCATGGATGCTCAGGATGTAATGAACCTGACAGCAAGCAGCTGCACAGGCTGGATCCGTGTGTTTTGATAGCACGTAAAACACAGGGTGAATTTCCTGGGATGTCTCATGGGGGCATTTTATCAGCCAAAATTTCATTAAGCATCAGAAAAAAAAATAATAAGAAAAATTTAAGAAAATCAACCACAAATAACTCAAACCAAACAAAAAAAGCCAAACAAAATCAAGAACAACAAAACCACCCCCCCAAAAAAAAAATTCCAAACCCATGCCACCCGGAAACCTAGAATAAAATCCACTCTCCACAGGTTATTTTAAAGTGCCTCCAAAATTTTGTCCAGTAACTTCAATTTTCCTCCTGCTTCCTCCTGAAAAACCAGTTAAAAAAACACATTTATCATGAGATGAATTTTTTTATAACCAGGATTCATAGTAATTATGAAATTATGTTTTCCCAAGTGGCACAAATCTTCCAGGCTAAAACCTGAAGGAGGTGGACACTAACATCTTAAAACCTACTAAGCCAGCCAGTTAGAGATCAATCTGGTACATGGTAGCTAAATAGCATAAATGAAGGTCTGATCCAAAGCCACTGAAATTTTTTCATGGTTTCAACAGATTTGGGAACAAACTTCTGATTAACATAAGTCCCCAGTCCTGCAATTGTACTTTGGCAGAAGTCTGTCTGCACAGCTCCAATGTCAATCCTGCTGCTGGGTAGTATTTTAGAAATCTGACAAGGAGTTTGTGACTGAGACAAATCTTTATTGTAACCAAGGGATTAGTAAAGACTGTGTGTGGAAGTGAAAGGGATCTGTGCCCCAGTCCCTCTTTGCCTGTCTATTGGAGAGCAGACTGCACTGCTCTGCTGGGTTGCTTGCGATGAGTTCAAAATGGAATTCCTTCCATTAAGCATCCGGTGCCCTTACAATTGGCAGAAAATTGGAAGTTTCCTTTAATTTACACCTGTTCTGTGGCTGATGTCTCTGCACACAATCCATGCTGCACCCACTCTCCACACAATCCACATAAATTTGATAGGCAATGAATGTGTGAGCATTCCAGAGCAGCAGAACCTCAAATACTACCACCCTTTCATCTTCCTCACACTTACTACTATTGAACTGGATTAGACTCGAGAAAGGTACATGTCCAGTTCAAAGAATCCTGTCTTGAGAGGTCTGTACACTTTTGGTATGCAGTCCCTAAAAACTGAGGTATTCTTACACTTCTACTCTTTTTATTTTATTTTTTTTTGTATATGCATGTCACTGTAAGAGGATGGAACAGTACTTGTGGTATTAATATCTTCATTTTCAAAAATGCAGTGCTGAGGATGGGAGAGCATTTCTCTTGGCTTCTTTGACCCTGTATGGAAGCTTCTCTAGAGGACACAAATATGACATGCCAGATGGACTTATTTCAGAAATGGACCCTTGCCATAAACTGTCTGTCAGTGGTAAGATCTGAATAGCCCAGAACTGAGCTATTGTGAGTTAGGGGTCTACACCTATTATTTTTTGTTGATCTATAAGTAACTAATACCACAAATAGGAATGAATTGAAATGAACATTGAATTGCCCAAAAGGTTAATGTCACTCATTATCTTTCAGGTCTACTTTACAGATGATTTCCAGGTATTTGATAAAAGTGATGAGATTGTTACAAATATGCTTGAAACTCCCTTCCCTCCCAAAATTCTCCCTAAATTTGTCCATCTTTTCCACCTATATTTGATCATACTTCTCTTTTGATCTAAAGTACTGGCACCAATTGTAGAAGATAATTCTTTTTTGCAGCTTTTCTGTGAAAGAAGCAATTTTTGTCTTTGTTAGCCAGGCTGACAGAAATGCCTCTAGACTGGTTTTAATTTGCTTAATTACATAACTTGTCTGCACTTTATAGCATGGCTTTAGAAGAACACAGAGCCTGGGGAAAAACCCGAGTGGACTGCAGCTGTGAAAACTTTCAGTGACCACTGGTGTGTCTTATCCCTCTACTGAATCTCCCTGGCAGTCCCTCATCCTTCTGGCTCCTTTATCCCTTATACATGAGCCTGGCAGCAGCAGTGCCAATTAGTGCAGATTAGCAGACGTCCTAAGTCAGAGGTTTCAATGAAAGAAAAAAAATATTTTTATAT
>WAAG01078322.1:0-13802 GCA_013390105.1 Tichodroma muraria
ACTTAAACTTTTCATTTGGTTTATTTATATGGCTTCTTGGTGTACCACTTGAAGGCACTTGCCTTTTTTAATATTAACACTTTGTCAGATAGACTTTAATGAAAGCTTAGGGCTATTACACATTATTGATCATGTTTATTCAAAATAGACGGCGTGACCTGGAACACTTGCAGAGTTTGGTCAAGTTAGCAGAGAACATCCTTGTTGGGAGGGGATCTGAGTTGCTGTCTGCAGGAAGAGGATTGGTATTTTCATGCCAGGATCATTTCTGGTGGAGGCTGAACCCATTTCTGGGTTGTGCCTTGGTGGGGGGGCAATGTGCAGGCTGGAAACTTGGGAAGAAAATCCCACTGTGTCTGCAGGGTCAGAGTGGTGGGGTTTGGTACAGACAGATGGAGACCTCTGGGGAAAAAGTTTAGCAAACATGCTGTTAAAAAGGATTCTTGGGGCATCTCAAGTGGGGAGTGCTCTAGGGAGAAGACCTCCCAGGAGCACCACAGGAGTGGAGACTCCCAAGAGTCATTATTTCCAAAGTAATTTTGTGACTGAGGAGGATTTAATTTCTCTGAGAGTACTTCAACTTATATCTGAAACATGACTGTTTTCTTTTCATGCTAAATATGCCTCAAAGATGTATTTTTAATTTTTTTTCATGAAACCAGTTAGTTGTAATGATCAGTTACAATATTTGTTGTACTTTTTAGCCTTTTTGTACACCTTTTACGCTTGCCTCCAATGTGTTTATTACTTGCATGCAGTGTTTTCTTTGTTCCTGGTTTGGTGCTTAAGCCCTTAGTGTGAGCCCCAGCCAGACTGTAAAATCTCCTTCAGCAGCTTGCTTATGCTTGTGGCATTAACCTTTCTGCAGGGGGTTGTGATGTTTATTTACAAAATTCCAGTTTTCCACTTACAAATAGAATATTATTAAGAGAGTCTTCTTTTTGCCAATTAGGTCAAAGTCCTAAAATTTTAAGACCTAAACCACATGGTTTAGAGCGAACTGATTCACAAACCATAGGTGACTTTACTACAAGAAGAAAGGGTATGTACTTTAGCACTCTATGTATATGGGGCTTTATAAAAATAAGTGAAGCAAAACTTGAGAAACTGTTATTTTAGAATAACTTTAATTCTGGTATATTCTTTTCTGCTATAGTCATGCTAAAGTCATGGATGAGTTTTCTGTGCCAAGCAACCAGTTTCCTGTAAAAGGAATTGAAGACTTTCTGGCTTGAACAGTGCATGGAAACTATTCTTTGATATTGACATGAATGTTCTGATCTCTTAATTTGTAGCTGTTCATATTTTGGATTGACTTTTGTCTGTTGATTTAGAAGCAAGTATATAGTAACTTGTAAATTGTACATAACAGTAACAAGTACATAACTTGTAAATTGTACATTCAAGTAACTTGTAAGTTACTTGAAACTTTTGTTAGGCAATAACCTGAAATCACAGTTCACTTAGGTCTCCTGAAATGAAGCAAAATATTGATCATCTGATCATACACTAGTACAGACATCTATTGATGCACCTTAAAGAGGATTGCAATTAATTTCATGGGCTTTATTGAAGATACTGAGTTGGTGCCTTACATAGTCGCAAGAAGTAGGGAAAATAATGAACAACATTGAAAATATCAGAGAAATATCTCTGATTACCTTTGGGTTTTAAAGTCCATTGCAACTGGATGAAATACTTCTGCCGCTCTTGGTGGGCTTTGGACAAAGTCCTGGCTCTGTCTCTGCTGCAGCAGTACCTTGCCCACTGTTTATTCCTGCCAGGGGGTCTCAGACCTTTACAGAGGACTTGAGCCAAGCTGATCAGTTTTTGTGTCAGTCATACTTGAGTATCATTTTGCCTATGTCACATTCAGTTTTGTCACTACATGCCTGACACTTGATCTTAGTGAACCTGCCAAGAGGCAGAAAATTCGTGGTGGGAGGGGGCACAAGGAGAGAAAGGGCTGTTTTTTTATGATGACATTGCATTTTGTTTTCTAAAAACAGTTTTAGGGGGGATAAAGTTGACAGCAGTTTGTGATTTTTTTTTTTCACAAGCCTTTTTATACTTTATTTTTTCTAGTGTTTAGGAGGGGTGAGACCTATAAGCTGGAAGGAGGGATAATGTGTTTCTTGCTAATAGCCTACTCATGGTTCTGTTCTGAAAATGGAAGTTAAAAATGGCACATTTTTGAGGACAGTGTTAGCTGTTATGAGTGGCACGTTGCTCTGCTCAGTTGTGGATGAGCACTGAAGCGAGCCAGGCTCTTCCTGCTGTTGGCTCATTTCTCACTTTTGCAGACTTAGTCTTAGCTGCAGGTTCTGCCCACTCGTGGAGCTGTGAAACCTCACCAGCAAGGGCACATTCACACAGCGAGGGCACAGTTTGCATATTAACAACTGGCCCTGAGCCAAGGAAAGTCCCCAGAGTTGGCTCTGCTGAAACAGCCCATCAGCCCTACCCTGGGCTTGCTGGCTCAACAAGTCATCACGGCAGAATGAGGACAGAACACAACGCTGCCACTTTCGGAATCTCTTTTCAAAACAGAATTACTGCCTACAAGTATACACTGCAAAATTCTGAAATTGCAGTGGTTTTTTTTAATTTTATATTTTAATTTTTTTAATTGATGTTTCTTCTCATTACCTGAAAAGTTTAAAAACGTAAGTTAATATATCGTGTATTTCTAAAAATGGAAGTGTCTCCCTTTCCTTACTACTATTTATTATTTGGAAGATAGGGTTTTTTCTGTATTTAGGCTGTGAAAAGCTTTTAAACTTAAGTTTGTTTAGGAATGTTCTGTGCTTTACAATTATTTGTTTCTTACATAGCAAAACCAGCTCCACTAGAAATAAAACCTCTGCCTGAATGGGAAGAATTGCAGGCTCCAGTTAGATCTCCTATCACCAGAAGCTTTGCACGAGAGTAAGTTTCTTGGCTTTTCCTCATTCAGATTTATCATCATTTTTGCTGACTAGAGTGTTAATAAATGCGTGTACATCTGTATCATATTTTTAGCTCGTTTGTAGATTGAAGTTTCCTTTGGAAGGGTGTGAGTCTGTGTGTGTATCTGTGCATTGAAATAAAGCGTGTCCGTGTGAAATTCTGTTTTGTGATATTAACTGTAAGGGACTGTGTATAACCAAAAAATGTGACACTCGTAAACTTGAATGAAAATTTCAGCTCTAATATGCTTATTTTTGTTGTTTACCAGGAGGTTTAAGATATTCGAGATGTATTGTTTGTAAAATAATTCCTGGTAATTAGCTCCTCCAGGTTTCCCGTGTCTCCCAGACCGGATTCAGTTCATAGCACAACTTCCAGCAGTGACTCGCACGACAGTGAAGAGAATTATGTATCCATGAACCCAAATCAGTCCACTGAAGACCCAGTATGTAAAATCTACATCTTAACTACTCTCTTCCTGTGCAGTCCTTACTTTTAAATCATGCAAACACAGATCCTTCACTCAACATCATTCCCTTTATGCTTCTAGATCGACAGAATGATAAAAAGGTCTCCCTAGCAAAGCTGTAATTTTGGTAGGACTTCAGTGAAGGAGTTAAGAGCATAAAGAGAATGGTTGATATACATGTCTTTTATACAAGACAGTTCACGACGACTTTTTTTCTACCTCTTTCCTAGAATCTGTCCCCTCTTTGTAATTGCTTGTCCTTAGGCTATGCACCCATTCAGTGTTATGACATCAAGGGAAATAAACTGTCCTAGGACCTCTGAGACATGCTTAAAAAAACTATATTAAAAGGACATCTTCCAGGAAATGTAGAAGGAGCAGGGGAAAAAAAGGATTGATACTTGTTGTATACATTCTGTGAAAACTGAACCGTGTGTATTTTATTAGGCTTCTTTCAAAGAGGATAGAAGGAGTCTTTGTGTATTGAGTCTCTGTATTTTTTCCCCTTTGGGGGAGAATTTTCTCAAATAATGAAGCTTCAGATACTCAGCATGGAGTGCAGCTAGTTAGGAAAAGTTAATGATGCACCCTGTGATTTTTCTTTGGTGAGAGGAAGGAGAGGGAGAAAAAGAAGACCCGATTGCAGTAGTTTTAAGGAAGACAATAGCAGTAGGCCTAGATCTAAACTAAAATGTGGTTTAGAATATGCATAAAACACTGGAGGAGACCTGTTTCTTGATTTCAGCTTTTTGTCCAGTATAGAATCATGGAATGGTTTGGATTGGAAGGGACCTTCAAGATCATCTTGCAATCTCCCATGACATGGGCAGAACACTCCACGAGCTAGACTGGGTTGTTCCCCATCCAATCAGTTCAGCGCACTCATATGTTTGAGTTCTTAGTGGGGAATACAGCAGCGTTTTCTTTAAATCATCTACGTAAGACCTTCTTTGGGGAGGGCCTGTCTAGCAACTTTTTTGTTCTGTTTGTGTGTCTGCCTTCCTATATGGCTTGTGCTGGCCCATCTCTCTGCCCTGGACCCTCCTCTCGCAACACTGTTCGCTTCCCTGTCCCCTGCTGCTCTGGGTCCCCTCCCAGTCTCCTCCAGTGTCCCTGCCCCCCAGCTCACCACTGCTGCCTCTGGACACCTCATCCCAGGTCCCCCTCGTGCCATTCCCCGCGGGTGCTGGCGGGGTGCAGGCTCCAGAGTCTGCGGAGCGCCCCAAGCTGTGCCTTTTGCCCTGCCTGCTGCGCTTCCCAGGGGAAAGGCACCGAGCAAGGGGGAGCTGCTGATGGTAAATCTTGGCCGCTCTCTTGCCAGGGCCGTTGGTAAGTAACGCGTGATGTCCTGTTCCCCAGGTGCAGGGAGCATCCCGTTTCACAGCAGGGATTCGCCCCACCCGCGCCCACGGTTCTCCCTGCGCGGAATCGCAGTTCAGCCCGGGCGTTTCTGTTGATTCTTAAGGCTGTTCCAGGGGCCTAACTTCCGTACCAAGATGGTACAATTAATGCCCCAGCTCATTAATATCTTCTGTTTGCTTGCACCTTTGTTTCTTTTGCTATTTTAAGTTTATTCTACAGATTTCCTTTCTGTTTCATTTGCGTGTATTTAAAGTTTCTGTTTCCTAATGCATATGTTCCGCCTGCCTAGTTTGTTTGAAGTAACAGATTATTTTTTGTTTAAAGAGTAGCAGCTTTTTTAATTTATGCCGGAAACATTGATACAGAATCCGATTTTTGTATGTTTAATACGCAGAAATTTGTTCAGAGAATTTGAGCAACAAAAATGAACTTCATATCAGTAGTTTATGTTTGTCCTCGTTACCACTTAATATTAAATGAGTTGGACAATAGAGATATCATGGATAACTTCAATTTAAAAAGCCCAGCCCATTTGGCTTTGGCCCATATAATACTTTATTTCCTAAAGAACCAGAACATTTCCAAGATATCTCATGGCCTTTGTTTTAAAATCTGGCTTCTTGAGAATTGTTACTTGTTCCAACTCTGTCTTAGCAAGGAGTCTGTATTTCTTCATCTTTTTCTGTCATCAGCTTTGAAGCATCTTGTTTGGATGTGTCATACTTATGTATTATTTAATAAAATAAGCAATATTCTGCTTTTTCTTTCAAGTTGCTCTCAGCCTTACCCTTCTGTCTTTCCTTCTGCCTTCCTCTTCATTTTTTGCTGACTGCTGCCCTCTGTCTTCCTGTTTTTTTCTTTATCTTTTAGAGAAGAGTCCTTCTATTGTACTGTTCCTATAACACCTGTTAAGAGGGAGGGATCAGGCTGGGAGAGGACAGAGGAGGTGAGGTTGTAAAACTCTGGGCTAATTGAAATTTAGGAATATACAATGCAACTTCAGTTCAGGCAGCCCTACACATAGTTTCCAAAGTTTTAATATTTTGATCTTGTCAATTGAACAATACTCTTTGATTTTCAGCTTAATCATGATGACTTTTGAATTAAATGTAAAAGTTTCATTTTAGCTTTGCCACTACTGTAAAGCAGAAATTATTGTAGGTATTTAACAACAATTTAAGGAAATAAAAAAGTTTGTGCTTAAGTAATGCTAAATCTGAGATACAACAACTACATTTAAAAAGAACGAAATACACTCTGCTCTTATTTCATGATGTGAAGGGGACATTAAGTGGAAGGCACAGATGGATTTGGTGGCAACCTTAAATTTGGGGGGGTGGTTTTTGGGTTTTTCCCTCCCACTGGCTTTTGACTCTGTCCCAGTTTTGACATAGAGTGTATCCCCTTGCCATACAGGGTCAATGAATTTTGCATGATTTAAGTGATTGCGAGAGTCTCAGTCATTTCCTTAACCTTTTACGTTCTGGCAGTTTATAGTAAGCGTATTTGATAATGTGGACCACTAGTTTGTACATTTGTAGCTGAGGTTGTTTATATTGTGATTTCAGAATTTGTTTGGAAGCAACAGCCTTGATGGAGGAAGCAGCCCTATGGTGAAACCTAAAGGAGATAAACAAGTGGAATATTTAGATCTGGACCTAGATTCGGGAAAGTCTACCCCACCTCGTAAGGTAAGCAGATGCTCAGCTCCTGGAGTTCTGCCATCAGGAGTTCAAAATTGCCTTCAGCAAGATCATCCTAATGGTGTTTTCTCAAATGATCAGTTGAGAGACAGTGTTGGACCTTTCAGAGGAATCGGTGCTTGTCATGTATCTGTTCGGGACACCTACTTGCTTTTTTGTTTTTAATTTACTTGAGCTTGTCTCTCGCTGTTCCCAGAAAAAGAGCAGCGGCTCGGGCAGCAGCGTGGCGGACGAGAGGGTTGATTACGTTGTGGTGGACCAGCAGAAAACGCTGGCCCTGAAGAGCACACGGGAGGCGTGGACTGACGGCAGACAGTCTACAGAGTCCGAGACGCCCGCGAAAAGCGCGAAGTGAGACGCCGCCGTGCCTCCGAAGAAGGGAGAGAGGTGAACCTTGAAGAACCGCAGAACCGCACCTGATTCGGCACCCGATTCCCCGGCGTGGGAGCCAGTTCCTCACCGGATAGGAATGGAGGCCAAAGGACGCTTTGAATATATCCAAGGAACTTTAAGATCGCGAATTGGCTCTGTGGTGTCTGGAAAAATCACAGCCTGTAAATAATGTGTAAAATAATATCACTTAGCTTTCAGAAAACCTTTTGTTCTGTAGTTAACACATCTGTAGTATTACTGTGTTTATGCACTTTTTCAGTTACAATGTTGGTTCAGGTATTCACAGTTAGTGTACCTTAATGCCTAATTCATCTGGAGAATTCTTTTTTCCTTACACTACTATTCCTTACAATTTTAGGTTAATTAAGCTACGTGTAGATACAGAAATTAATATTTGAACTTCATTTTAACAACTCAAAATTGATTCTGCAGAAATACTTTCACAATTGAATAATCTACTTGAAATGCCAAGAGACAACCGTTAGTTACATACTTGTTTATATCTAATACAAGATTATTTGGAAGTCTACAGGTTACCTTCCTAACAAAAAATTGCTGTGAGTTAATAATAATGAACTGTACTGGGTTTAGACCTAAAATCCTGGCTTATATGTTAGTTGTTAGTGGTGGAACTTCTATTGTATTTTATTAATGACAGTGTTCTGTGTTCAATGGGTGAAGATTCTGCAGGGTGGGATCTTACACTTTCAAAGACTGAATAATTAAATGTCAAGTAAGCCTGCAAACCACTGATGGCATGCAGTAATATTGTGATCTCACACATATTAACAAGAAATAACCTTTATATTATTTACAGAAGGTAGAGTATATAAATCAGGTACGTACCAAGCACTGTTGTGCTAATACACTGATCAGGTTTAGACAATGAGCTTTAGTTTTGTACTGTTTAGAAGTTCTGATGTCAGTTTTCAGTTCAAGATTAATGGGACAGTTTGACATTCACTTTTTGTAGTACTAGCAAAATACTGTGATTTTGAATTAGACATTAATTCAAATGGAAATACTGTTTTAACACCATAGTGCCCTTCTTATGAGCTCTATTTTACTTTAATCTCCTGCTTGGCCTTATATTTAAATCCCTATGCAACTGATATTTTATATCTCTGTTTTTAAAAATTAGATAATATACCTAAATGTTCCCCTTATAAACCACTTGTTGCTCTTTCCTGGTACAGGATTTTAAGCTCTGTATACTGTGATCCTTTATTTTACTATGCCAGTTCCAAATAATGATCTGCCTTGGTTTAGAAACATTTTTTGTTATTTGGAAGAAGGTAGAATTCTTTAAATACGTGAATGAGTTAGGTCTAGATAGAAAACTTACTAACACTTTTGTTTTATACAAATGCCCTCAAGTAAGTGGTTGGTTTCATTTTCCTGCCCAATTGTTTTATTTTATCCAGATCATTTAAAAGTCGAGCATAAAGCTGCATTGTTTTCTGGCATATTGGCCTTCGTACTATGCCGAATCTACCATGGGTTGTTTCTCTCCCCTCACAGCCACAATCTACAGTATGTAAATTATCTTATTCTTAACAGAGGTTCTTTTTAAATTAGTAATATTTTGATGCTTTGAATGTTCATTTTAAAAAAGAAACTAAACACAATGCATTTTGAGGTGAATTTTAAATAAATCAAGTTGTTCGGTTTTGATGTGTAAACTCTGTCCTGTGAAGCAGCAAACGGATGTCAGTGTGTCTGGGAAGGTGCCTGGATACCACCCACATTTTGTCAGAATTGTAGGTTACCGCCTAGTACCTCTCAAAAACCACACACACAGCTAGAACAACTTTTAACACGACTCTCTGATTTAAAACCCTGCACCAAGAAGCCAAATAATGTGAATTCTCACTCTTCTGGGAGCCAGGAAAAAATCAGTCTCCTAGGCTGGCCTCTCTTGCTGAGATAGTGATAGAAGGTGGGTTTGCTCTAAGTTTGCTGGTATCAGTCCTTGATTTACAGGTTACACTTACTCTTTCTTCATTTAAAATTTGGCAGGATTCGCAACAGTATTTGTTATTATGACTGAGAATCCACTCTTAATTTCTAAGCTTTTCCCCCTTCTTTTGTTAAGGAAAACAGGAGTTTCCACACTGTACAGTGTAACATTTTCTAAGTAGCAGTCTACAATTTCTCTTTAATTAGTTTTCCTAGCAGTTTTCTCCCCCATATTCCAGTATTACATTTTCCATACTTACACATTGTCCATGGTATGTTCAGAATCAGGGGTGTGATATTAACTTTTCATGACGCATCTCATTTTCACCAGTGAAGCTACAGGGGCTTCACAGTGCAGATTTGTCTGAGCTCTTGGATGGTCTAAGGATGTGAATATAAAATTGAAAATGTGACTCCTAAAGTTGTAGGTGGTAGAAAGCAAGTGAAATTGATATCAGCCCTGTGTCACATCCAGTTACTAGTTTTGTGAGGGCACTCTAGTTGGAGGCAAGCTGGTGGAACTTCCAGGAGATACTGGTGCAGAAGTAGCTTGTCAGTGTTGCCTGTCAAGTGTTCTTTTTTCAAATAGGTAAGTTTCTTCTTGTTTCACTCAAACTGTATGTTACCAGTTGCATACACAGTTTTCATTGCTGTATGCGTCGTTATAAATTGCAAATATACATGTGCAAAATGTCTTTTACAAATACACAACATCTTGCTCTTAAAAGTCAAAAGAAAACTTGGTGCCTTGTGCACAAAGATTGACTTGAGAGGTGATTCGGTATCATTCCATGGTGTGATCTGAACGTTTCTTTATCTGGGAAGTGCCAACGGCCAAACTTTTACACACTGTGATATAATCACTATTACTTCATGAAGTGCAGGTGCAAACACAGTTGCTCTGTTCCACTAAAACTTTGTAATGTGACATTGAAAAAGGTGAAAATGTGATCATTAGTCCTTTTTATTTACTGACGTTTGTATTTATGTAAAAAAATAATAACAATCTGTTCATGTGCGACAATTGTGACATTGTGCCGCTACACTTAGGGAGTACAGACAAATTACAGTATGGCTGTTTTGATTAAGTAATACAGGATTCATCACTTCTTGTGGCTCATTAGGGAGCGATGGGCACCTCTGTAGCTTTCACAGTGTACTATGAGCCAAGCAAGATTTTTGTCGCAGTGAAATTTAAGTTTAGCTATTACTGCAGCAGTAAGTTTTTATATGTGTATGTGTGTATATATATATGTAGCACTCTTGCAAAAGTACTTTGGAAGCTTAGCAGCCCTGAACAGAAGTTCCATTCCCTCCTTAGCTGTAGAGGTTTGAGTCATGAAAAGTGAATGGATGTCTATTTGCCCAAGGAGAAGGTATATTGCCATACAATATCAGTGTGCAATTTAGACAGCAATACTGTCACTTTATCTGTTGAAATATTTCATACCTGTAGTTCTTAAGAAGCTCAGCACTATCCACAGGTGAACCTAAATTTTGAGATTATCCTCCATATTTCCTGCGTCTGCTCTTGATCTCTGTGTATTGCACCACACTGCTTTTTAAATGTTCATTTCTTGTTGTTTGTTTTATTGCTTGGAGATACTAATATGGCCCATGACCGCAAAAAAAGGTGCTTATCTAGCAATTAGTGTAATAAGTGTTCCACAGAAACATTGTGTTGATTGGGTGTAGATGAACCAAATCCCAAGCAATGAGGTTTCTGGCTTTTTGCCTTAACTGAACAAACATTTTGAGTTCAGCTCTCAGCCTGACAAGGTGCAGAGTGGGATACAAAGAAAAGGTGCTGAGAGGGTTATGAACAGTGTCTTTGACATTTTAAGTTTTCCAGAATATATTTATGGTTCTGCAGCCCTGATGTTAATTTTCAGTAGTAAAAGTGGGAGGAGAACAGGTATTGAATGCACAACCATTTGAAATGTTTTTGCCATCTCATTGTTAGGTAAACAAAGCTAGACTGTTCTGGTGCCAGTGGTTTTCTTTCTTGATAGAAAATTTCCATGTTTTATTTGAAAGGGATGATCTATGTTTGCTTCAGCTTTTTAATAAGAAGCAGGTTAGCTGAAGTATACAGTTGTGTAATCTGCTGTGCACACACACAAAATATTTAACTTCAATATTCTAAAATGGAGTATAAAAGGAGTTCTGTACAGTTTAGAACATAAAGCAGCAACTTGGTAAGATGGAGACTCTCTTAAGTTTTCCTGCAGTTATAAAGCCAGCACTTGTAGAAATCATCATGATTCACTCTTGAGAATTCTCCCAGGATCGCTCATCATTGCCAAGCCTTTTCCTGGTAAGTTATATCTGCAGTGAAATAAAAATAAAATGTGTATCACAAGGCCAGAAGTGGAGAAAAATATAAATATGCCTTATTTTCCCTGAATTCCTACCAAACTTTAAAATATGTAAGTTTTCATATTTCTATATGCTTTTCAGGGAATATACTTCAGAGGAAGGAATCACTACTTGCTTCTGTACACTTGTGCTGGTTTTTGCACAGTTATAGACTATGCAGACTAGCTGAAATGTTTAGGGTTTTTTTCCTTTCCATTACGTGTCAGAGGTGAAGGATGCAGGCCTGGGAGTTTGGAGATGCCTCTGATTGGCCTGCTGGTGTACCTCAGAGTCTGGAGTTAATTGCATCAAAACAGTGATTCAACCTTCTGCTGAGGTGATCTTGATAGTAATACCTATAAATCATGGTGTGTGTATTATTTTTTAAAAAATTAATCATAATTGAAACTCAAATGTTGGAAACAAATGGTTTAGAGTTAAGCCCCCTAATCTCCACTTAGGCATAGAGCAGCATTTGAAAAGGCTTTATGTGTAACAGTGTTCAAATTCCCCAGGCACACAAATTCATTTAGGACCTTTTGAGGAGGAAAATTTAATATTCAAGGCACTGGTGCCCTCTTTAAGTAAGTGAAAGTTCCAGGAACTTTTTCAAAATCTAATTTCTACTCAATATGTAAATATAAGTTTAAGAATTAAATTTGAAAAACACTCCTTGTGTTTTAACTATATTTTTTTCCTCCATAAGTGAAAGAAGTGATGAGTCTTAAGACATTTTTGCCTTTAGCTCTACTCACTGACACCTCAATATGATGAATCACAAAATAGACTTTGCCCTTGAACTTTTTAAAAAGAAGGAAGAAAGTCAAGCAGCCACCCAGGACCAGGGTTTAGCCTCTGATCCCCTCATACACCACGGGGTGCAGCTGCCCCCAATTCCAGTGCTCGGCTTAGAATCTGGGACACAGATGCTGTGGCCAGTACCAGGGAGGCACCAAAAAGCTCTGAAAAGGTGGTTTGCTTTAAAACAATATCAAGAGTTGAAGCAAAAACTTAGTTTTGGGGAGGGTTGGTGGGTATGTTTCCTGTGTGTAAAGTGAATAGGATAATATTTAGGATTGAGATGCAAGTACACTCAGTACTACCCTTTGGGAGCTGTGCTGTATCTCACTATGAATACTGTTGTTCACCCCAGATTTTTGGTATCTGTGGCTTGTATTTTTTGTAGAGCATTTGGTTTACCAGGAGAAGGGCCATCTTTAAAAGTCTGGGATCAAGTATTAGAAAACATTGGCTTCCAGCAATATTTTAAGTTTAGGGATAAATTTCCAATGGATAGGTCTGAGATCTTGAGATTTTCCTTTATTAGGTGCATTGTGTATAAGGATGGAAATTTGAAATTAGGCGAGCAGTTATTGTTCTGTAAATGGGATGTTATTTTGCTTTAAAAAACAAACAAACAAACAAAATTTTAAAAATTATTTTAAATTATCCATTCTGCGCACAAAATGTCAGACTTTTCTCTTATTAGTTTTTATCTCCTCTGCATCATAATGATCTGAATAAATGCTGTTACGTTTTTTTCCAGAACACTTAATTCTTGGGCGAAGTCTTACTTTGATTTCCTGTGTCTTTCTGACATGATTTTTCCCCCAACTATTCTCTTTAATTAAAGGAGGGTTGAAAACCAATTACTTTTATAAAAGCTGCTCTTTTTTTTTTTTTTGTGTGTGTGTGTGAGCAGGAGGTTTTTTAATGTGGCAAATCTCTGTTGTGATTCAGAATAATCACTACTGCAAGGGAATTCCGACGGTGTATGCAAAGCAGTAACTCCAAAGCGGTGACTGCAGGCTAGTACAAAAGGTATGTTCATGCCTGAAACCGAGGGCTCAGGAAATACACGTGGCACAAAACAACCACAGTCCACAGCACGCATGAGAGCCCACCATTTTTGCAACAAAAGCTGTGTTGGAAGCCCCTGTATCTATTCTGATAGTCCTATCTATTCTGATACTATAGTTACAGGAAGGCAGATATTTGTCAATGTTAAGCGTCAAAGTGTTTTTCAAAGGCTTTTGTGAGTATTTAAGTATATAAACACTGTGGGGAAAACTGGCCCAGATCACATCTGAGGAGAAACAGCAGCATAAGAAAGGCAAGAAAACCATGAAAATCAGATTAAGATGCTATGGCACAGGCATCAGTGTATGAGATTTGGATGTAGAGGCAGATAGATACCTGTGTATATGTGGAATCCAACTAGAACTGTTACTTGAGGGATAAAACTGCCCATGTAGTTAAAATAGAAAAATTAAAGTATTATGTCTTGCTTTAAAAAACCCTCTTTTTCAGATTTATCCCCATCTTCCACTGAAGCTCTATATCCAACTTCTTAAAATCCCTTTTTGCTCTAAGAATAACAGCAGAAGGAGGAAGTCTTGATGATCTCAAAGGTCTTTTCCAATCTAGTTAATTCTGTGATTCTGTAAATCATGTGGGTTACCTGCTGTGCCGATAGGTGGAGGAAGTAAGTTTTCCAAAAGACTCTTTCCTTGCCCTGTCTCCCTCTGTTTGCAGTACTGTAAGGTGAGGGGTGAACTTCATGAAAGGAAACAGGGCCAGGGCAGACCTGGTTGTTGAGAGGGAGGAGA
>WAAG01078329.1:0-11899 GCA_013390105.1 Tichodroma muraria
CAGCACCCCCACAGGGAAGAATTGCTGTTCTCTGGACCCTCCCTTCTCACTCTGTTTCCCTGCCTTTTCCCCCTTGTGGCTGGACACTGGGTTCCTGCCCCTCCTGCAGATGGGACTGCATAATCTGCTTCTCTCCTCTCCTTTCAGGTTACCCAAAGATCAACTTTACTCTTCACCTGCCTTCAGCAGGAATCTCTGCAGCACTAGGATGCTCCTAACTGCAGCAGGGGATGAAGTCATGAGCAGACCACAGAGGGAGGGGAAGGAGGTGGGGGATAAAAAGATCTCTCTGTGCTGCATCAGGTGGTGCAAACAGATGTGCTGGGGCTGCTACAGAGCCCGTCCCCCCCTCCCACTCCCATCAACCCAGCCCTTGTCTGAGACACCTTTTAAAAGCAGCTCTCGCCACAAATCTTCACTGCGCACATCAGTTATATCAAATTAATTCAATTGAATTAATAACAGTAATTAATTCATGCATATTAGCATAACACCATGCATCATAGATGGAGGCTAATAAATGCAATACTGATTTTCTTAATCGACTTCTTCAGCTGCCATGTGTCTTAGTCAAAGGGATGCTGTGGGGTCTTCCCCTCTTCCATATTCAAACAATAAAAAAAAAAGCAGCCAACAAACACCAAAGGTATTTATTTCTGATTCAGACTGTACTTCTACAACAACAACAACAAGAAGCATGGGGTTTGTGCTCTCAATTCCCTGCAGCCCAGCCAGGACATGGGCTACACTCTGGGGCTATTTAAAGGTCACCCTGCAAGTGTAAGGCTCTGTAAGAGATACTGCCCCAAAAGCAGGGAAAGGAGCAACAGTGGCCAACGACCACTGTAATAATCATATATCTGGATATTATTTTCTTCCCTCACGCATGGTTATTAAGAGACGATGCAGGTCTTAAAGCTAGAACCTTTTGCTCTGGGAAAATTATATGTGACACTTTACATACGGATTAGATAATTAATGTATGTCCTGATTTCTTCCACCGTAGCATAAAAAGGGCGAGAGCAGCGCTATAATTCCAGATAATTAAGGAGCGATGGAGTTGCAGTGGCCTCCACGGCGGTGGGAGTGCTGCCCGCTGTCATTAGCACCAGAGAATCCCTCTCTGTTCTCCACACCTCGCTGCTGGCTCTGTCCTCGTCCCCAGGGGCCACCCAGCTATGGCTCCTGCTGGCCCTGACCACTGCCACCAAATCCAGCTCTGTCCCTCTCCTACCATCTGAAGGTGCTAGGAGGAGGCAGGACCCTGAACTCGCAGGAGCCAAACTGCAGAACAGCAGAGCTGGTTTGTGCTTCAGCAGATGAGCCCATCCCCTGGAGCGTGGGCAGCTCCTCACAGCCGGGCACACGGGACTTGGAGTAAGGGCAGCCACCTTGGCATTGCTTCCAAACCTCAGATGGCCCCAGCAAAGAGCTCAACCAGTTCATCTCCTCCTTCTCCTATCAAAGGACAACACGAAGGACAAGTGCAAACCTGGGCTGGCCGCACCAGAGAAATGAGTGCCACACCAGTGCTAAAGTGAGCTGCAAGCTCCTAAAGATGGGCTAGCAGGCAGTCCTGATGAGACCCCGGTCTGGCAGGGGGCGGGTGTCACCCGTGTACCTCAGTGGGGACTGCAGGGCTCTGCACCTCTGCGCTGGCACTGGAGCTCCGGTGCCTCTGTAGCTCTGGTGGACAGAGTCTTTGGAGACACAGCAGATCCCTCCCAATGCAAAAATGCTCACACTGAGCCCAATTTGCATTAAGCCCAAGCTATTTTTTTCCAGCGAGGTAGGCGAGACGAACTCGTTTAATGTAAAGAAAATGCATGTTGGTGCATGGGGACAGAGTATCTTTTCAGAGTATCCTGAAATCCCTGCAGGACCTCCCCGCCTGCTGTGATCAAACATTAAAATCTAGAGCTGTCACTAAGCAAAACAAACACAAACTGTCTGTGCTTTCATCTGCACAGCATCCTGCATCCTGCCCCGCCGACTGCTCCTGCAGGCAGGGACCGTGCCAGGCTGGGGGGACAACAACAGCACCCGGGGCACACCGCAGTGTGACGTTAATGGGCTCTGAACAGGCAGGTGTTTCCCAGTTTGCTCCCGTAGCAGGAAGCTGCTGGCCTGGTTTTAGCTTTGGTGCAGCCTCTGAGGCCAGCGGGTGCCTGCTGTCCCCAGGGAGGAGCGAATATAAAGAGCCAAAAGCAGCCCCAGGTGAGAGGTGAGGGCTGCAGGGCTGCATCCCCCTGCACCGGTCACACCTGTGTGTGCCAAACCTCCCTTTCCTGCGCAGCTGAGCTCTGCCCCCGGAGTGGAACCAAACCAAACAAAAAACCACTACAGGCGAAACCCACCCGCCCCAAGTGCGGGGCTCTCAGACACGCTCCTCTCGTTTCCTGGGGCTCGAGCACAACCGGAGGAGAGGGAAGCTCGGGCCGCAGGTGAATGATTGTCTCTTTCGGGCTCCTCGCTCGATCTCTGCCCGCCGCCGCCTCTGCAGCCTTTGTTTACCCGCACGGCTGCTCCTCAGCGCATCGCTCAACGCGAGTGCTCGCCGCTCTCCCTGCTCCCCGGCATCCTGACAATTTTGCATTTAAAACACTAATAATAATCAAGCCGTGTTATTTTTCCCTCCTCCTGCAGGATCTCCTAAGGTTGTGATGGTCTCAAATGTTTGACCGGGAGCCTGATAAATGCTTGCCTTCAGCAATGCACTTTCCTGTAGCACCTCTGAAATATGTATGCGCATGTTATGCGGTGTGGATGCATATCAATGCCATATCTACCTTTGCATATTAAATCATCGACACATCTTCTCTGGCAGTAAAATATGCAGAGCATATGCTAAAGACAGCATCTCCCCTGCCTAAGCACAGCAGCCCTCCCCTGTGTGCTCTCCCCCAGCACAGGCTGCGATCCCAGGTATTTCAGCCCCTCTCTTTTGTTCTTCTCCTAGGAGAGGTGTTTATTTTTATTTCTTCCCTGCACGCTGCTTTCACTGTTTTAAGGACTCCTATTACAGCCTGCCTACAAATATATTCCAGCTAGAGCTGTACCCTAACTTCTCTCCCCCTTCAGAGGGAGGATAAACACAAGACACTTTTTTTTTTTTTTTTGTGGAAAAGCTGCCTGAAATAACAAGCCAGCAGGAGCATGGGATTTCCTTCCCTGCATTTACCCTCTCCCACTGCACAGTCCTGTGCAGGCAGTCAGGGAGTTCAGACAAACCTCAAGCCCTGCCTCCACTGCTGCCCCTTCTCCTGCTTTTACACCTGAGCGGTCAAATCTGGCTGACATCGGATTTGAGTTACAAGAAAGGGAATGAGAGTTTTCTGATGGAGAATGGGAATATTCGCTTTGATGATCACTGGGATAAGAGCCAGAAATAAAAATAATCTTTTGGGAGGCATAAACCAGATGCTAGGTGCTGGGATTAGGCAGAAATGTCTTGTCAAGATGTGCTCCTTGGAAGGAGCCTTAGTCCTGCTCTTGGCAGCCATGGAATTGTGCTACATAGTGACCCCAGAGCCTCTCCCACTGGGCATTCCATACTGCTGGTTTAATAAAAATGTTGAAATTTACAGTAGGGCCATTCAAATTCATACACAAAACACGCTCACTTCCCCTTGGAAGTCACAGGAAGTGGTTTCCCCAAAATGATCCCTTGGGTCCATACTTGTGTGCAGGGGTGCCAGACCTGGAAGCAGGAATTGTGCACCATGGAAGTAAATGGGGCCTGACTGGCTGCTCTATTGTTACAGATGTAATAAAGCAAAATATTATTATTATTATTACTAATAATATCCCAGCCACCCAAACTGACAAATACTGCAGCCCAGTCCCTGGGCCAGGCAGGGAGCTGTCATCTTTCTGTTCACATCAAAGCTCCTGGGGCAGTGGCACAGCAGAGGGACTGGCTGCCCTGTACACAGCTCTAAAATTCTCCCCTACTTCCCTCTCTCTGCAAAACAGGCCAAGGATTCAGGTTCTCCTGTGCCACCCCACGGCCGAGCTGGCTGGTGATCAACACTCCTCCTTTCTCACCTGCCAATTCTCCTCTCCTACCTGGGGGCTTCTGTCAGGCATTCCTCTTCCACATTAACTTGGCTCTCTCCTCCTTCCCCCACCTTTCACTCACCCTAATTTTGCAGAGAAGTGGGGAACGCTGCCGCTGGTAAGGGAAGCTCTAACAGAGCAGAACAGCAAGAGCCCTTTTGTTTCTGTAGGAGACGTCAGAAGCAGCAGGATTAGTGAGAACTGTTTCCTCCTCAGCTCCCAGGTGGCTGCTTTCTCCTGCAGGTACTGACCTGCTCACCTCTCCCAGCTCTGCAGCAAAGCCCCTGAATGACATCTGCAGGGGCATCCCAGACTGGTCCTTCGCCACGCAGAGAGCAGCGATGCTGTGCTCAGCTGTCCCACGTCTCATCCCCATCACGTGCCCCAGAGCTGGGGTCACGAGCAGTGCGAGGCATCAGCCTCTCAACTCTCCCTCCTGGCTGTCAGCACTGTCATTTTCCAGAAACAGAGGGACCAGGCTGGTTATGTCACCATGCCACCAGGCTCATTTCCACCCACAGCCGCCTGCTTTTCAATTACCACCTGCCCCAGGTCAAAAAGAGCTTGACCCCTCTCACCCAGTGAGAACATGCTCAGCTTCGACCTGTGGCGCAAGAACAAATCCTGCAGCACAGATTAACAGCACAGGGAGCACTTTCTCTCCTGCACTTCTCTAGAAAGCAAAGTCCTGTTAAAATCCTTCAAGAGATCGAGGAAAGCCCAGAAGGGCTCAAGCCTGAAGCCCCCAAGCTCTCCAATGGCACTGTATCCTACAGAAACCACAACATGGAATAGAATCTCCCTGACATCCTTTTGGAGCCTCGATCCTCAGTTCTGGCACAAGTCAGGTCAGACAGCACAGGATGTGGAGCTGCTGGAGCCAGTCCAGAGGAGGACATGGAGGTGTTCCAAGGGCTGGACCCCCTCTGCTCTGGCCAGGCTGGGAGACCTGGGGGTGTTCACCTGGAGAAGAGAAGGCTCCAAGGAGACCTCAGAGCCCCTTCCAGTGCCCAAAGGGGCTCCAGGAGAGCTGGAGAAGGACTTGGGACAAAGGATGGAGTGACAGGACAAGGGGGAACGGTTTCAAACTCAGAGATGGCAGCTGAAGTGGGGTGCCCAGGTGTGCTGAGGGCAGTGACAGCCACTGGCAGCCAGCTCTTGGCTCCAACAAGGACAGGGCAACCGTCAGCTAAACCCATGCTGCTGGCACAGAGCTGCAGGAAATCAAACCTAGGGACAAGCAGAGACGAGAAACAGACACTTCAGCACTGCTGCTACAAATTTTAGGAGGAGATGGGCCAACTTCATACATCTTTCTGTCCTTACAGGAGGCTAAATTAAGAATCACCATAGAAGAAAACACAAGTAATTGAAAACACGAAATCTCTGCCAGCTTGGCCAGTGATTTTCATCTCCTGTGGCACCACGAGGATGGGCCTCACCCAGAGGGCTGGCCCTTCACCCAGGCTCTGCCAGGAGAGCAGGAATTTCCCCGGGAACCACCTGCACAGCCAGGCCTGCCCCTGCTGCAGCAGCAGATCGCAGCCTGCAGCGTGTGAGGATGAAGTGCCCGAACCCAAGGAGGGCTCCATCCCTCTCCTGCCTGTTGCTGCAGCTCCTCAGAGCCAGCTCTGCCTCCCTCCCTCCCCAGCCACCCTCGGAGCGCTGAGCATCGGATTTGTGCCCGTTTCACCAGGAGAGAGATTTTTCTCTAGCGCTGGCGTTCCTCTCCATCTTTCAGGATGAATCATTGCTGGTTTAAGCACACAGCAAAAGATTTATGCAGTAATAGATGTGGGGAATAGCTGTGGCTCCGGGGTCTCAGAACAATAATACATAATTCAGAAATTAATACAGGGTAGCAAAGACAATGGGATTTGAAATGAACATTATTGGCCAAAGCAAAAGGAAAACTCCACAGGCTCATCGTGTGCAGATGCTTCCACCATCCACACACCCAATTATAACTTTAGCTCTTACAAAGGGAACTGACTTAAACCATTAAATCTTTATTATTTTTTTCCCCGTGGTGGGAGGGGGAGTGGGAGTGCAGATTCCTTAAAGATAGAGAGTTTAAATTAAGCTTTAAAACTGTGACTGAGCAAGATTTAATACTGACAATTAGCCTGGACAAACAGTTAATCGTCCTGCAGGCATAATTTATATATTCTCTGTGCAACAGGGAGAGAATGTCAGCACATTGCACTGCAAATTAGTGCAATAAAAGAATCTCATAACCTCTAACAGCTCTGCTGTCTGACAAAGAGAGATCATTCCTCCTCTCCCCACGCTGTTGCCTAGCCACACTCCCATCACCCTGGGCTGCTGCTCTTGCATTTTAGACTCTATTTCCCAGCTATATCCTACTGTCCAGACCTTCCTACCAGCCACACCACTGGTGGAGAGCTTTGCCAGATCCCCTGGAACAAGCCAGGTTGGAGCTTTGGTGAGAAGAAGGTAAAAAGATAAACAAGCATCTTACAGGATGTGGTGATGATCCATTCCTGTTCTGAATTAGCAAAGCAGTAAAAACACGAGCCTAAGAGCAAGGGTAGGCCTGGGCTGCAGCCTGGGGCTTGGCTGAGCAGAGCCAGACCCAAGTTCAGAAAACATCCTTCCAAGGTGGGCATTAGCCAGTGTGGATGTACGCCAGGGAGGTGGTGAGGAGCTTGTGTGCTTCCAGGTTTCAGGTAAAATTTACAAGTAACACCACCAAACAGTGCATTTCTTTTCCCAATGCACTTTGCCAGTGTCTGGGCCACTGTGATGAGTAATAAAAATCCCCAATAAGGATCTCTCTGGATGTTTATATTTGGTAAGGACACATGGGCTGGAACAGCTTTTAGCAGACCATGGCTGTATCTCATTCTTTATATTCTCATGTTAAATCCACTTTAGAAAAAGTTAAATATTCTCTCAGTGGTCCCCATAGGTCCAGTGGCTATCGCTGCAACCCATATGTCACATCACAACAGAAAGAAAGCAGGAACTCATAATGAAGGAGAAAAGAAAGAAAAAAAAACTTTAACAATATAGCCCACATTCAATATTAGTATTTCAAGAGTATTATTTCAGTGGAGGCTTTCATAATGACTTACTGACCTAAACTATTAAAAACCATCCCCAAGTCTGCAGTGGAACAGATGAAGTACTCCAGAAATAGCTACAATTCAATGATACATATATTATATACTCTGCAAATTTGTTGAGGAACTTTTATCAAAGGGCTATAGAAAATTAAATTAATTATTAATACAGATCAGCAATATCTTTTTGGTCCTCTCTGCCTAATACCATACAGGTGGCCTGTGCTGTCCTATTCTTCCATGCAGAATTTTCCCTGCTAAAATTCTTTTGCCTTTCTGTGCTAAAGGAGTCTGTGGGAGGCTGCTGTATGCGAAGAATTTGTTTTAAGAAAGGCAAAATGTTAGATCCCTCAAAATCAGCTCCTAACCAGTGGGAGACACAGAGATATTGGCAAAAAAAAAAAAAAAATCTTGTCTTATTCAAGCATATTCTTATTTCCTGTGAAATTAAATTTGCATTTCTTTTGGGGTAGAAGAAAAAGGAAGTGGGGAATTAAAGTCCAGAGAAAGCTAGTGCAGGGATAAAATATAAAACTCTACTGGGACTCCCAGCTTTTAGGCACAGCAGGAAACTCAATACAGATTTACTTAAAATAGGTTAACAAGGCAGTTTGCCATCATCTTCTTTTAGCACTAGAGGACTCTGCTTTCGAAGGACACAATTAAGGGAAAGAAGGAAGAATCAGGACTCGGTGGTGCATTTCCAGCACTGCCTTCCACTGCAGTTGGAGCAAATAAAGTCTTTCTGCTTCATTTTAGTATCAGAAATGTGGGGAGAACAGGCAAGTAGGGCAAACCAGCACAGGCCTGTGCTCCACGCTTCCCAAAGATCTGGTCCAATATCTGCTCTCAAAGACCTGAGGATGCTTACATGGGAGCCACAGGCAAACACAGGTGACAGTCATCATCGCAGGTTTCAAATCCAGCCCAACTCCACATCCCTCTGTTCCCTCTGAGAATATCCACCAGTGCTGAGCAGCTAAAAAAACAGCGCCACCAGTAAATTGTCAATGGTTCCCCCAGAAAAAAGCTTTCAGGACACGTTAGGAACACGGCAACCCCAACATTGGCTTCCTGCAGATTTACGCTCTGTGACATCTGTTAAAGACAACGTGCTGAAACCTGAAAGCACTAGAGGCTCTCAATGCCCTCTCTCTAAAGACACCAGTAGCTCACCCCAAGGAGCACACCCCCCCAAATGCTCACATGCACCCAGTACCAGCTCAGCGGTGTGGCTGCATGGAAAACATGCCCAAGCACATGTTCAATAGGCAGTTTAAAGAAAACCAAACCCTTAACTGGAGAAAAAAACCCAAAACCAAAAAACACATCTTGAGCAGTCATTGCTATTTCTTAGTGCCATGGTGAACTGCTTTTCAATGCAACCAAAATCTTATTATTGCTGTAAGCTCAACCCAAACACTGACTTTACATGTTTGTGCTGACAGTTGTTGATACCAACAGGAAAAAAGGAATATTTTTTGCATTTCTTTGAATCTTTAACCTAAATGAAAACAGCAAATATTCTTCAGATATATCTTCATGGCTTCATAAGGTCATTTGTTTCCTCCCCCAGCTCAGTCACCGTCCTCTCTGGGACCACAGGCAGGGCAGGCAGTGCCCTGCAGGGCAGCCTGGCCACTGCTCTGCCTTGTCCTTGCCCATATCAGGGCCTGCTGGGGAAGGAAAAGACCCCAAAACAGCTCTGATGTCTTGGAATGAAGGGAATACAGGAAGAGCTGGAGTCATTCAATGTCTCTGCTGCTGAGGGACCGTGTGAGTGTCTGTGCAATGAGAGCAACTCCCTCATGCAGGTGCTGCCACCCCATTTCATCCATGCAGGCTCTCCCTGTCCCTGGGCAGCAGGGCTTGGGCCACTGAGCAAACTGCAGGAGCTGATGAGGCTGAGGGGGCTGGCACAGCTCATGTGAGGGCACAGCTCCTCTACCACCTGCCCAGTGGAGGAGGTTTCCACTTAATGCCAGAGCCAAACTGATCCCTTTCACCTGCAGCTAGAACTGTTACGAACAAGTCCAGGACATAACAGAAGCACTGCCCTCCCTGTGGTGCAGGGCTTGTCCATAAACCCAGGGCAAACAACCCACCCAACAATGGATCAGCTGGCTGGACAGACGCTGTGGAAATGCAGAGCCCCCGGGCACGGTGCCTTTCAGAGGTGCTTGCCCAAGGGAAGGGCAGTGAGAGGGGCTGACACGGTCACCTGCAGCTCTGACCAGCTGGGCTGGGCTCAGGAACTGCTCTGAGAAAAGCCCAGAGCTCAGCCCCACACAGCTGGGTTTGTAACAGCCTCGGGCTCGGAGCCTGACCCTCGGCGTAACCTCAGCTGTGGGATGGCAGCAAGCTTTTACTAAAAATAAACTGTTCTGGTGTGTCAACAGCTCTGCAACCCAGCAGGAACAAAGAGCTCTCAGCAACCACCAGAGAGACACAGGCACCGGAGAGCAGCTCTGCAGGACCCCACAAGCTCACCTGCATCCCACGCTGCCTCCAGGTTTGCAGGAGAAACAAATAAGGAGGAGTTCTTGTACGGAAAACAGTCACTGAAAATTGTTACTGATTTATTTCCCCATGAAAAGATGGCATTTTGTAAAGCCTTCTGTTCAAGAGCAGCACAAAATGTCAATGAAACACATTAAATCTCTTATTTATGATAATTATGCCTTAGTTTGTCTGTTGTGACTAGAGTGAACCTACCAAAATAGTAGGTTAGTAGTAGGTGAAACGCTGGTTTTCTTTTGAAGTAATGGCATCTACTAAATACTGATCAAAACAACTTTTTGTCTTCTGCAAAGAATTATACCTTTTGGAACAGACATCTGCCAGTTAGATGTCATGAAATGAAACACGGAGATATGGGAGATGGATAATAAAAGCACAAGGAAGATAAATTGAATACTCAGAATTCCAAAATTTCATTTTCAATCTTGGAACAAATTTCTCAGAATTGAATAATTCTGAGGAGTTCAGTTAAAAAAAAAAAAAAAAGCAGCTTTTTTTCTGAAGAAATGAATGGAATTATATCTGGAAATAGCTACACTTACATTTCTGGTGAGATATGAAGTGAAAGCTTCAGCCAGAAGGTGAAATGTTGGATGTTAACTGGGAGAACCTCAGGGGAGAAAAGGAGGCTGAGGAGAGAATTTATTGCTCTCAACAACCACCTGACAGGAGGTTGTGGCCAGGTGGGGGCCAGGCTCTTCTCCCAGGTAACAGGACAAGGGGAAATAATCTCAAGTAGCACGGGGGGGGGGAGGTTTAAGTTGGACATCAGGAAAGATTTCTTCACCAAAGCACTGCCAAGCACCAGAAGAGGCTGCCAGGGGAAGAGGTGGAGTCACCACCGTTTAAAAAACGTGCAAATGTGGCTCTTGGGGACATGGTTTATTGGTGGCCCTGGCAGTGCTGGGTCAGTGGTTTGACTCATGGTCTTAAAGGTCTTTTCCAACCTAAATGATTCTGTGATCATAGAGTTAAAAGCACTCGATTAGCACACGTGAACTGAAGGCCTGGCAGCACCAGCTCCTGGGATGGCTGCAGGTGCTGCTAATTAAGTCCAGAAGCTCAGCCTGGATGTGCAAAGTGCCTTGCACAGAAGAGGTGCCTTTCACACCTAGTCACTGTGCATTATAGATCTGTTCCAACAAAATTATCCCTTCAGCATCCGCTGTGTTGAACGTGGTTTCACATTAGTCATCTTCGAAATAGAAGGCAGTGAATGGTCTTTATCCACTTAATGAGGGTGGTAATCACTTTATTCCGATGGGTACAGTCTGTAGCCCACATGCACAGTTTATAGTACTAAAAGGATCCTTCTCATACTTCCAATTTCCAGTGTTGGTTTCAGAAAATGCAAATAATTTTAAAGAAAAACTGGGTGGTTTAGACCACAATTGCTTTTCTTATAGTTTATTGCAACTCTACAATTTTAATAAAATTAAAATCTGTTGTGTAGACACATCTCCTGTCCTTGGTACCTGCTGTTGGTTTATTGTGAAGTATTTTACTATAAAATGCTCTTGAGTGGTCCCATATTGTGACACCAGAGAGCAGACAGACCTCAGAAGAAGGCTGAGCTCCCCTCTGTGTCCCTCTATCACCAGTTCCTTCATTAGTAAATTAAATATATTCTGAAAGGTTTCAGTTTGGCTGTGACACAGCGTTTGGACCCATTTGAGGGCAGGTTTTTTATTGCTCACAAGACTCCTGATCTTTCAGGAGGAGTAGAAGGATGAGAGCGCACACAGATTAAGGACAAGGAATTTGCAAGAAGCTATAGCAGGGGAGGGGGAAATAAGTCACATTTTTTAGGCTCCGTAACATTAAAGGTGCCCCTTTAAGGAGTTAGTGCTAATGAGCCAACAAATTATTGTGCTGGAGTCAAAACCGGCCTTCTGCTTCTGCAGATCCGGAGAACCAATCTGGAGGTGCCCAAGTGGAAAATGATGTGGTTTGTGGAGGTCACTACTTCAGGTCACTGTTTGTGAGGGCTGCCTGCAACCGCCGGGGCTGCCCACAAATACATCACAGCCGAAGTCACTCATAGCGAGCGGCTGCGACCTTTGCAGAGATTACGGAGCAGCTGCAATTGCGAGGAAATAGGCTGGGAAATGGGCTGGGAACGACAGCCGGGTTTATGCAGGGTCTGTCTGCACAGCAGGGTCCTCCCAGCAAACACTGCCCTGCCCAGGCTCGAGGTGCAGTGGAAACCACCAACCCCACCCCCCCCCCCACAA
>WAAG01078329.1:11909-40427 GCA_013390105.1 Tichodroma muraria
CCCCCCCCCCCCCCCCCCCCCCGAAAGGCTGTTGCCCTCACAGGTAAACCAGCAAATGGGCAGGGAGAGGGAAAAATGGGATCTCACGTGAAGGGGCTTCTCCTCTCTGAGCATCTCTGAGGGCAGAGCTGGGAAAGGAGCCTCCTGCCAGAATGAAGGCACTGGAGGCAGCGCTGCTTTGCAAGCTCCAGTCTGATTTGCTTCTCATTAGAGCACATACATCTCAGTGTTTTTACTCATTAGTGTTTTACATCCCTCAGAAAATCCATATTTTGCACTGTCTGTCTCAGTGTTTAGTCTCTTACATTTTCCTGCCTGAGTTTTCTGCCTGTTCCCTGTCTTGTTAATTCTCTTTTTTATTTTCCCGGCTGCCCTGATTCATCAAGCACCTCTGAACGTAGCAAAACCTGCCAGGAGGGAGGCAAGGCAGCCCTTAAGAGCAAGGTAAATCCATGAATGGCCTGGAGTCATAGAATCACAGAGTGGTTTGGGTTGGAAGGGATTTTTAAAGGTCACCTGAGTCCATCCCCCTGCCATGGGCAGGGACAGCTTCCATGAACCCAGGTTGCTCAGAGCCCATCCAGCCTGACCTTGAATATTTCCAGGGATGGAGCAGCTGCAGCTTCTCTGGACAACCTTTTCCAGGGCCTCAGCACCCTCACTGTAAAATCTTCCTTACATCTATGGGATATATGAAATGAAACAACCCATTTCATCTCAGCTGCAGGATCATGCCTGCAAATCTGTGCCTTCTGCAGTGGGGACAGAAACAGGGACAGCTCTTCCAGGCCCACCTCGAGGTCCCCAAACCCTCCAGAGGAACCTTAGGAAAAGGGAGCAAGGAGAAACCCCTCCCTCCCAAACACGGGAGGCCACTAAACATTTACATTATTTCTTATAACGAGGGAGGGGGGGAATTGCAATGGAAATTGAGATACAATTAATTACCTGTTAACTGGAATGAAGGACCTTCTGCTCCCAATATCTAACCCAGTTTAATTAGAGGTGTCTGGAGCTGGGGAGCCTGTGTGTGTTCACAGGTGGAGTAGGAGGTGGTAATAGAGACCCCCACACCGTAATCCTGCCTGCAACCTCTCACTGTACCTGTCTCTGATACGTGCAGTAAGCATGAAGAAGGGCTTTGGATTACAAAGAGAGACCTCCCCCTCACCTTGTAATTACCAAATTAACACATTCTAATGGGTGAAGTACTCCAGCAGCAGACTATGATTAATGCACAAGTCCAATTAGCCGCAGATTCTTTCCCTCTAATTTTAGCCCACTTAAATAGCATGAGACAATCTGTAATGTCTCTGGGGTGAGCCTCCCCTCTACACAAGCTCCCTCCTCTGCCATTTAATGAAATCTCTGGTGTTTAATGCGAGAGGCAGCTCAACTCTGCCACTCTGCTGGAGGCCTTGTTCTGGCACGGCTGAGGCACAGGCAGGGGAAGCTGTCTCCGTTAAAGACAAAAAGAATATCTCGCTTCAAAAACATCACCTGATGGCAGCTTATCTGCTGTCACACCAGGTGGAGAGGCGGGGACAACTCAAGAGAGACCGAATTTAAGCTCCCTAAGAATGCTGCTGATGTCCCCAAACCTTACACCCACTAGGAGCCTTGCTGGCGGCAACTCAAATATTTCTGAAAATGACTACTCAGTCACATGGGTTTCCAATCTGGCCCCTATCTAAACACAAGTCTCTTACGCCAACAGCACCATAGATAAACCAGTTGTTAAAGCTCTCCTTTAACAAAGCACTTGGATTCTTTTTGCTTCAAAGAAAACTGGGACACATTCCTCAGAAATGGCCTTTGCTGAGCCCCATTTCCAGTGTCAGAGGGGTTTCTGGGGTGTCCCACAATCATTTCACTGGTTTAATAGAGAAGGAATCCAAGGACAGAGGGAGAGAAGGAAAATCAACAAGAAGCTCAAATGATTGTGTGTGGCCTGACTGAGCCCAGGAAGGAAAGAGGAAATTGGTTCTTTGTGCCAAAGCTGAAGGAAGCTCAACCCGACAGCGATTGGCAAAACAAACACTTCCAGTAAGAGCCTTTCCCAGTGAGGAAGCCTCAGGAAGGTGGGACCCCCACCTGTGGCATTGGAATGCAGCCTTTGGGGAGCAGCCACAGAACCCTGGGCAGGAGGCAGGGTCTGCTCCTGGGAACAGTCCAGCGGCTGCTTGGGGAGGATCCCGCGTCCCCCTTGGCCACTCAGGGAAGCACAAATGTCAGCTGCTGCTAAGAACTGAGCAAACTCATCGGGGGAATGGCTTCAAACTGACAGAGAGCAGGGTTAGATCGGATACTAGGAAGAAATTGTTCCCTGTGAGGGTGGTGAGGCCCTGGCACAGGGTGTCCAGAGAAGCTGGGGCTGCCCCATCCCTGGAGGTGTCCAGGCCAGGTTGGACAGGGTTTGGAGCACCCTGGGATAGTGGAAGGTGTCCCTGTACATGGCAGGGGGTGGAATGAGATAATCCCAAAGGTCCTTTCCAACACAAGCCATTCTGGGATTCTCTGAACTGCCTGCTGCTCCTAAGCCATGACAAAGCAGATCTGCAGTGCCTGGGAAAGAACAACACCTGTGAAAGGAGCGATGGCACAAACTTTTTGAGCTATTTGCAATATCCCTCCCATATGAGAAATATTAAAATATGAGAAATACTCAAGGATTTTCACTCTCCCAAATGGCAAAAAGAACAGGTTTCAGCCTGTTCTTTTTGCCATTTGTTCAGAGGCTGCTCATTGCTGGTGCTCCCCAGTTTGGTTGGGGTTTTTTTTTTGCTCAATATTTGCCAACAACAAAATTTGAGTGGAAACCAACAACAAAAACTTCCCACCAACCCTGTGGACAGTCAGAAGTGTGCAAAACCTCCAGACTGGGGGATCCATAACACTTGAAGCTGGTTTGTGGACTTCACCCACCGTGAGAGGGAGAGGAGGACAAGGCTTCTGCAGAAGGAAAATGCAAGTGACACTTGGCAAGGTCACACAGCGAGTCTGTGTCAGAGAGAATCGCTCCCCCAGCTGCACTCCTGATGCTCCTCTCTCCACCCAGCATGGGACAAAACTCTCTTGCCACCATGAACAGGCACATCAGTGTCTCCTGCACCAACCTTTTTAATTTTATTAAAACACAACCTCATATTTTTATTAGTAAAATCCACTAAAGTAGCAGCAGCAGGTTCTATCCTAAGCCACTCCCAGCACTGCTCTTTTTTGCCGTCTTTTTCTAAGACATAAAGAAATCTAGTAAAGCTTTTTAAGCAGATGATGTTGTGTACAAAATATTAATGCTGCTTATCCCTAAATTGATATTTCTTTGAAGACTTCTAATAAAGCCCAGTTCCTCCAGAGCCTTAACCATGACAAACGTCAATAAATGTTATGAGTCCCTGAGGCTGAATTTTAAAGGAGCATTAAAGATTAAAGAATGCACAGGTCAATTACTGAAACAAGCAAACGACTTTAGGAGTAATTACATATAATTTTGCCTTGTTTATTTTGCATTAGTTATAAGTGTCCATAATCCTGTGTCCCCCCTCCAGGGTCTCTTATGATTTGGGTTGAAAAATTCCTTCATCTCTTGTTTGATTTTAAGCACAGTTGCTGGGGCCAAAAAGTGGTTCTAAAACAACTTTTTGGTGACATATATATATGTATATGTGTATATATATGTATATACACACACACACATCCCCTCTGGTATCTCATCTATCCAGCACACATGTTCCTGCCTGTCCCTGGAGCCGTGTCCCCATGTCCCTGCTGGCACAGCCCCTTTGGCTGTGGCAGACCAAGCAGCTCTCCCTTTCCTTATCCAATACCTGCATAAATGGCTAATAATACTAAGTGGTGTTTTATAATCCGGATTATTCATCCACGAAGCACTGGCATCTCCATGTAAAATGAGTTTGATGGGAGAGGGCTCAGAGCCTGAGCTGCTGCCCCACCCCTGGGCACCCCAGCTGCTCCCTCCCCTCCCAGTTCTGTGCACACTCCTCACACCGAATGTTTACATTAACTGAAGTTTTAATGCACTGGGACCCCGTGTCCACAAAAACCTTCACCTGCCCATGCTCTAGGGGTTCCCATCATCTCCATTAAACCTTGCCCAGGTACCAGCTGTTGGCCAACCCAAGGCTCCCCCAAACCCCAGAGCAGGGCAGGATGGGCCCTGGAGAGCCCAGGGGGGCTGGGAGGGGACCAGCAGGAGATAAGAAGTGCTTGAGTAAGGCTTTCAGCCCTTTTCATTCCTTCTGTGCTCTCAGATGGCACCAGATTAGCAAAGTATTTACATAGCCCTTATGAAGTACATTTGATGTTCAGGGCAGAGTCAGCATCTCTCATGTGGCTGTTCTGCCTCTAATGTCATTTTATAGTGTGCCTGCCCATAACAAGGGTAATACAATAAATTTGGGAGGGGAGGCGGAGGTTGAGGAGCACATTATGGAGGAATCTGGCCCTCTCCGCAGCCAGCAGGAAGAGGAAGCTCAGTAATGGACATGTCATAATCTTTCTGTGCCAGTTAATATACGTCCAGCGTTACACTGATGTTTTATTGCACTCCACACATTCAGCAGAAGCCCATTTCTTTTAAGTGATTTTGATAAGCTGATTGATGCAGCCCCTGTTTTTCTCATATGTGTGTGTTTGTAAGAACCCGTCTGCCTGATGCCATGGGCTTCTATCTAATAAAGGACCTATAATGTACTTATTTTCCTCAACCATGACTTTCCTCCACTTTCCCCTGCAATTTACTACTTTAGAGAAATTTAATCTGCTGCTGAAATTTACTGTATTATTAATGGAGAGTCAGTGCACAGCCCCACTGTAATTAAACTATGCACCACAAAAAAAGAAAAGAAAAAAATCTCAACCCACCCAGTGTTCAAATAGCACTGAGGGTTTCACTGGAACTACGTGCAGCCAAGAAATGCAAAGCCAGGCAGGATATTTTTGCTGGTTATGGGGCTCTCTGCTGGTTTTTGCAGAGCTGAGATGGGAGGCAGATTGCCAACCTTCCCAGCTTCCAGGGGAGTAGAGGAAACTCCTCATTGCAGGTGTCACCCATGCAAATTCTGGGCTGAAAGAGGGACAGGCTCCCTCCCTTCAGTTAACAAAACACCAGAAGAGCCCCAGAAGGTGCCCAGGCCACTGTTTGAAGCTCTCTCACTTTAAAGCACTCAGAGAAAACTGGGCTGCACCGATTTTTTTTTTTTTTTTTTTTTTTTTTTTTTTTTTTTTTTTTCTGTGTGTCTCTTTTCATTTGTCAAACCTCCAGTGCAGGATTAAGCCATAAAGAGAATATTTGGCAGGAGACACACAGAGGCAAGAGAGGTAGGGACAGCATTTCTTGGGAAGAATGGGAACGCCGAGGAATGCAGAGGGAAAACAATGCAATGTTATCTCTGCTCCTTTCACGGCGGGTTTGTTCTCTCCTGGTTTGCTCCCCTGGACTCCGCACTCCAGCCCAACACACCTGTGAAAACACCAGCTGGGCAGCCCAGAGCTCAGACCTGCCAGGAGCGGAACAAAAGAAAGGAGAGGAAGGAATGCCGGTAATTGCTTTTGTGCGGGAGCTCCGAAGTGCTGACAAAAAGTGCCGGTGTTGCAAACCTGCAAAACGCTCGAAATTCCCAGGGAACAAAAGTACCTCTGCTGCCTCATTTTATACAACTGCTGAGCAATTTACATGTGATGTAACCCAAAAGTTGGAAGGGTAAAAATCTGGGGGCTTTAACGAAACTAGACTCAACTGCTCAGCAAAAGAGCCCCTGATGCATCAATTTTAGGGGTACGTACGCATCCATGAATACTCAGAGCATCCCAAAACTCAGTTAGAAACAAGACACAAAGCTCCAGCGTGTTTGGCAAGGACAAAATCTCCACTGATTTCAGATGTTCAATGCTAATATTTCTCTGAGAAGATTGTAAAATGCATTATTTCAAAATTATAAAAGGCTGCAATTATAAGTGGTTTCCTCAGTGGAGAATCAGAGTTGCACCCTGAGCAGCAGGATCACCCATCCCTTGGCAAGGTTTGGGTTCTGCTGTGTGTTGAAGACAGGAGAATTTCAGACATTGGACACCACAGTATTCTGCCTTTTCTTGTTTTCTTTGTTTTCTTTCTTTCTTTTTTTTCCCCCTCGATGTGTAGAGCAAAGTTTCCCCCCTCCCCAAGTCTCCTGGAAGGTAATTGAGCTATTTTGCCCAAGCTAAAGGAAATCCACACATCTGATAGGAGCTGAAGCAGAGCCTGTACAACTGCAGGCCAAGATTTTATACTCAAAATTGGGAACTGTTAGACAATCTTAATTTTATCTTGTTCTGACCAGCTCTGCCCACAAGACACTGCTGCATGAGGTGTGCAGGTACTAAGGACAGACATTTTGCAGGTATTTTTTAAGCAGAAAACTCATCAATGTGATGTCCTTAAAATCATGAAACTATGCAGTGGGCACATGGAGAGGAAGAACACAAGAAATATCCCTAAAGCTGAATGAGTCTTTGCATCCCTTCCAGAAAGATTTTCAGTTTCTTATCTGGAAGTAGGTGGAAGCAGAAAGAGCAAATATATAAAATAATAATTTTTAAAATCCTCATTTGTCTCCCTTAGGGTTGAAAAGAGAAGGAAATTGATGACTGAAAGCAGCCTCTTGACTTGATAGTGCAGCTTCTTATTGGTATTTATTTGCCAGGCTGCAGTCCCCACGTTTCCTTCACTCATTTGGGAAGGTTTTGTACAGTGTATTTGTGAAGGATGATTGACTACAGGGAGTCTTTGTTGTACTATCTGCTGTAATTATTTTAATTCAAACACATTCCCTTATAGGACTGACATCATAAACGCTGTTTTCTATAACAAATAGCTGTCAAGGCTGTCAAGCAGATCTGCTTACTGTTTTATATCATTACGATATTTAATTTCAACTCTGCTTTCTTTGTCAAATGTTCTCAAGATTTCCTTTCCCCAGCAGCAGATCAGACTGACGCCTTCAGTTTCCAGCAGATCATTCTTTAGGGTGAGGTCAGGGAAAGAGAGAGAGGGACTTTGCAGGGATATGCCCACATCCCAATGGGAACTCCTGGCCAGTTTTAACTTCCCACGTTGGTGTTCATGGGGTATTATCAACCACCAGGCTGCTTGGGGCTTTTATGGCATGCTCAGACTCAAACCTTCTTAGTAATAAGATCACAGAGAAGCCTTTCTATTATCAGGTTATAAACAGGCCCAGGAGCTGATAGGAACAGGCAGCAATTCATTCCCAGCTTCTTCCAGCGTTTCTCATTGATCTGACTTCCAGCCTTCCTTGTTAAATGAAAAGCTGTGGCTCAGAAATAAACACTTCATAGCCCTCAAAGGAGACAGTGGTGTGGAGCAGAGCCACCACCAGAGCCCAGTGTGTTTGGCTTAGAAAAAGTCAGGGGTTTGAGTCTGTTGCTGCTGTAGCTGCTGTGCCCTGACACCCAAACCAGCCTGGCCAGCACCTGCTCTGCCTGAGCCACCTCTGAGCTTGTTGCTGCCACAGAACCCGAGGAGAAGAGACACCAAGAGCCCCAAACGCCGCGTTTTTATCGTTCTTCATTGAAACACAAATCATTTTGCAAAATAACAAAGCCGGGAGCTGCTCTGTTCCAGGAGAGGTTTGGAACAGCGTGTCCTCTCCCACAGGTAGCTTTCCCTGCTTATTTGGAAGGCAAAGCACACATGGGGATAGGAGGTGCCAAGTGGAAATGCAAGGAGTGTAGAGTAAATCCAACCTCGTCACCGCTGCAGACAGACACCGAGCCTGTTCTCTGTGGGCTGGGCTGTGACATCTGACACAGGAGTTACATCCTGGCTGCTCTCCTGGAAAAAAACCCTGGAACGAGGCTTCCAGGGGCTGCCTCAGTGTCTCAGGGTCCTTTGCATCTGCAGGTCCAAGCAGAGAGGGGCACAAACGCCCATCTGTCTGCTCACAGCCTTTCAGGACAAGAGGAGAATGAAACAGAGAATTCCTGGCGTGCAGGACCAGTCCAGAGGGAAGGAAGATGCCCTACCTGCCCACAGCAGGCTGCAGGCACCAGAGAACTCGACACTGTCCCAGATGCTCTCAGCTCTGCTGGGAAAGGTCCCTGTGTGTCCAGAGGGCTCCCAGCTCTCCAAGACAGAAGCCACCTTCATTCTGATTATTCCTACCACACGTAGTACAAAGTAATCCTAATTCTAGGCTATTGGCAGAAATCAGAATTAACGAGAAGTGAGAGGCAGACATGGTTCAGCCACTCTTTCCACACAGAATTCCACTTCCCCACACAGACAACAGCACACACAGAGCCACAAACATAAACCCTGCTGCCTCTGAAGGACTCAGCACCAGCACAGCAAGCGCATCATTTGCTCAGCTGCTGGGATGTGGGACTGCAGCCTGTTAGGAGCCCTGCACGTGCTCTGCTACTTGGAGCTTATCATTTAATTGAAAATAACACACAGGTTTGGAGGACCAAGCCAGTGATGTACACTGAGCTGCTCTCCTCTCCCTCCTGTCTCCCTCCAGCCCTCCCTGCCTGCCAAGTGTAGGTGTATAACACTGTAACCTTGCTTTCCAGCACACAAGTGCCATAAACCATCAATAAATTTTACTGACTTTCCTCTGACCTTCATGAGGACTGGACGAGCCACATCTCACACCAAAGATGGAGCTGTAAATATTTTATCTGTGCAGTAAACACAGTGCCGACAGCAGCAACTCACTCATGTCCCGGGGACTGCTCAGCGAGCATTCCCGCTGTGCCGAGATGGAGATTTATCTGCTGCTTCAGGAAGAACCTGGGCACAAAGGCAGAGCAGCTCACAGAAAGCCATCCTTATTCCCAGCAGTTTCGTGTCACCAGCAGCGGCTGCTGCCTCATTACAGAGCCATTCCCCGGCTCCGTGGGAAAGGCAGGGAATAGGAGCCAGGCTGGCAGGGAGGCAGAAGTGCTAAATGCTCCTAGAGCAAGGCCCTGAGCCAGAAAAACCCTAAACCATGCTGGAGTTTGACAACGTGAGATGTTAAGGAGGTTATATCACCTGGGGTTTGTTCTTTTGCAGATCCTGGTGATAAGATTTGAGGGGAGGGTTCTGAGATGAAAATTAATTCACATTTCCCCCAGCCATGGAGATCTCTTAGTTCAAGAGCATTCACACAGAGCCAGGCTTCTCCCTGCTGCAGGCCAGCACAAGCTGACCCATTACCAGCAGGAGAAAGGGCTGTCCTCACCCTGCTTTGGGGGATAACTGCATCCTGGAGGTGCAGCACCTGCAGCCTGCACTGCTGCCATCCACAGCTGCTCCCAGCCTTGTGCTGCTGGGAATCACAGTGATGCTGCAGGACACAGCCACTGCCTCAAAACTGTCTCCCCAGGACAGCACCTGGGCTCTGGGATGCTGTTTGGTGGGGATCCCCAGCACTTGTTACAGCAATGGGGTGCTGTTGTCCCACTACACTCTGAGCTCTTGCAGCTGGTGGCTGCCCTCCAGTAGAAGGTGGCCAAGCTCTACTTAGTCCTGAGGATCCCAGACACTGGAGCCACCCACCTGCAGTGAGCAGCCCTAGAGGAAACCCTGTCTTTCAAGGGATTTTTGTTAAGGAAACAAAAAAGCTCCTTTCTGCCAAGCTGGAGGGGTCTGGGGGGTGAGGAGGAGTGGGACAGTGAGCCTATTACCACCCAACTCCCCTGCAAGGGTGAAAAGCAGCTTGCGTGGGACACAATCCATCTCCTTGCACCTTGCTCAGGGTTTAAATCTGTCCCATGAAACGTTCTGTTCTGCCCAATTTTAAACACTCCCAAAGACAAGCTCCTTTGAGGCATTCCCACTTCTCTGGACCCCCAAAGAGTAATTGAGCACCACGGTGCCCGGACTACTGAGTTACCCCTCAAAAAGCCCAAAGCTCCTCAAGACCTTTGTTCTCCCTCATCACCATGTGCCCTCTGAGCCTCTAGCACAGCCGCCCACCCTCAGCACGCTCGCGCCAGCCCGGCCGCACCGTTATTCTGCAATATTTCTTAAGGCAAAACCACTTCTGCAAGACAATCCCCAAGGATGCAACCCTTTGTTTTGCAGCACGCGCTGCCAGGAGACATGCACGTGAGGTGCCTGCTGCTATAATTGAGCCGGGAACAGGCGAGCCTCCGAGGGTTTCACCGACAGCCGCCGCTCCGGCTCCCCCGGCTCCACCACTCCTGCTGCTGGCAAGGGATGGCACTGCTGAGATGGCAGGGTGAGCCGGGCTACTGGCCTGGCTCACATCTCTCCTTGTCTGTCCTCAGATGTCTTTCCTGATCCTGCTGGCTGCATCTGGTCCTAAAGCTTCAGCTTTCTCCCCAAGTGAAGCAGCCCAGCTTGCCCTGCCATGGCCTGCTGCCTTGGATCATCCTCATCCTCTCCCTGTGGAAAGGGGCAAGTAGAAGCCCTCCTGCCCAGTAGGATCGCACTGCAGCATCTTCAGATGTCAGGGACAGCCCAGCCTGTCCCTCAGCAGCTTGTTTGGGGTCATTTGCCCCATTCAGACCCCTCTGTGAGCACACACACACAAAGGCACAGGGCTCACACCAAGCCAGTTTGCAAAGGGTTACCTCGAGAGAGTAAAGGGTTCGTTTTGTCTGGCAAAGGCTCCCAAGCACCACCACCCCCCTCCCGATTTATTTCTGCAATTGTAATTAAGGCCCTGACAAAGTGGTTTAGCTGCCTGAGTCTTTTGTTCAATTTATTGATTAGCTATTTCTCAGAAGTTCATTACCATCCAGAGGCTGGGAATTGGGAATTGGGTCTATGTGGTTTTTCAAGGCTTCATCTCTGCTTCAGATGATTAAATGCAGCCACAACACATCCATCCTGCATTGAACAGCTCTGCCCAAGGTCAAACATTCATGCAAAACAGGAGTGCATATCTGCATGTCTAAATATCATCTGCATGAATTTCCAAGTGGATGTTTTTAAAGCCTTCCCAGCAAGTAGGGGGGAAGAAAGTATTTATGGAGGTAAGGCAGGTCGCATCTTAATGTTCTTAATACAATATCCTTTAATTATAAACTAATGTATTAAAAAAATATCTCAAGATCAACTCCCTCAAAGGAGGAATGGGGGAGGTGGGAAATTGTTATTGACACAAATTGGCAGCTCCTGCTCGGGAGCAGAGGGCTGAACGACAGGGTGGACAATCCTGCGAGGCAGAAACACCGAGGAAATACTGGCTACCACCATCCATCTTATACTGGGGGAAACAAAAGGCTCCGGTACACAATGCTGTCCATCAGCAATCTTCATTAAGTTCACTATTTATCACAAGCACAACATTCCACACCCCCCCAATCTGCTGTCTTTCCTTGAAAGATTTTCTAGGCAAATGAGATGCAGCAGGTTTCATCCAGATTTCCATAGAGCATTTGTCATTAGCTAAGCTTGAGAAGACAGGATTTAGTAGAATCTGTGACATGGGTGAAAGTCTCGACAGCAGCTGAAGGGCACAGCACAAGGAGGAAGGAAATTGTTGATGGAGATACCAAATAACTCTTCTTATTCAATGTTTTTTAGTGTTTTGACCACAGCATAATTAAAATAAACACACACAAGGCAAGGTGCAGAGGGGCCCAGGGCAGCAGAGAGCTGGAAGGGACACAGGTCACACCAGGACAGCTCAGGACCAGGGTCAGAGCTGGATAAGTGCCCAGGCAGGGGAAAAGCAGGCCAATGGCATCTTGCACTAACACTTGTGGCCACGGGACCAGGGCAGTGACTGTCCCAACGTGCTGGGTGTTGGTGAGGTCACACCTCAGATCCTGGGCTGTTTAGGGCCCCAGCAAGAGGGATGTTGAGGGGCTGGAGCGTGGCCAGAGAAGACAACCGAGCTGGAGAAGGGGCTGGAGCACAAGTTTCAAGATTGTGCTGCCCTTTCCTGAGCCTCCTATCTCCAAGGGACACAATCTCCCTCCTCCCCCTCCAGGCACTTGCTCTCCCATCTCCAGGGTCAAGACCAGACACAGAGAGGATGCTCTGGGGATAAACAGGAATTTCTGCTTCTAACTGGGGATTTCACCACTTGGAAGACCAATATGATGCCTGGAGCATCATTTAGCATTTCCAGTAGAGAAAAGTACGTCTGGCAACTCTCATCCCTTCTGTCCTAGAAAGTCACTAGAAGAGGCCCAGTCTGTGAAGGAGAGAGGGAGATTAAAGCAGTTTAAAGTGATGCAGCCATTTAAATGACAGAAGAAACTGCTAATAAATGTACTGAGGGTGTAAACCTCTGGGTGAGGAGCTAAGGAGCAATGCTGAGGGCCATTGGATGGACATGGAGATAACACAGCTCCAGTGCAGAAAACACATACAGAGCTGGACCCTGCACATCTCTGCTCTGCAGAGAGAGGGAAGACCAGCAGCCTCTGCCACCTGGAAATTTTAATGAGATATTTTTCTGGAACATTAAGAAGTTTTAGCTTGGCATACAACTGGGACAAAGTTTTAAACCATATTGGGTCTGCAGCACCACCCAGCTCTTCAGCACCTCCTGGCACAGGCTCCTTTTCCTCCTCCTCCCTGACAAGGGAGATTCCTGCTGTAGTGTTCCCTCAATTCCTGCTCTGCCTTCCACAGGCCAGCTCTGTGGCGTGGTGAGAGGCACTGAAAATAAAACCAATCCCACTGAAACAAAACAAGCCAACTCAATCACTTGCAATAAGAGAGAAGGGGAAATAGTAAAAACTCTTTAAAAAGTTGCTAAAGAATCAACTTCTCATCTCAGCACTCTGCTCTTTGAAACTGTGCTCTCTCTTCTCCAAGCCTGTCCCAGTGCAAGAAGCCTTTTAAAAACAAAAAAATCATTTTCAGCTCAAGGACAGGAGATGAGTAGTTTGCTTGCTCAGTTCCTTTTCAAAAAAAAAAAAAAAAAAAGCTTTGTTTTCTTCCCTGACAATTGAATTTCTCTAAAATAAATACCATTTATATTCAGACAAGACCATTTCCTGCTCCCCTTTTGAGTCAGCACCTGTGTGTGTGGCACTGCAATGATTTCCTCAGTGACACTCTTGTCACCAGAGTTGCTCTGTCTTGGGTGCCAGCTGGAGCACCAGGGAGCTCAGCAAGCTTTTATGTAGGGACAAGGTGCTGGTTATGGGTAACGAGTAAGAATAAAACAGGGGAGAGGATGATTCTCCCTTCTACCTCCTGCATCCTCCCTTCTGAAGATTTTTGTCTCCAATTTTCTCCCCTTGCCTTGGGGTCCTTTTCAAGGGATGTAATTGATATAGTCACTGAAAATAATGGAATTTATAGCCCAGGCTCAACACTATAAATTCAGCTATTACATTCCTGATGGGAAAATGAAGAACAAAATGAATTGAGACAGAATATTTGTCTTAATAATTGTCTCTTTTCTGTGCCATATGTGTTTAATATGTCTGTGACTATATATGTGTGAATATATACATGCGCGCACACAGAACTGTACTTAGAAAAGAGGGGGTTTAATTTGATTTTTGAGGAGGTTTTAGGTTTTTTTAATTATCAAATGATCACATCAGCACATCCCATGGCCAGGCAAGCACATTAAGAAGCCATCTCTAACAGAGCAACAAGGTGAATTTCCATCCTCGAGCTGCTTGATGGGGGAAGAGCTGAACTTTGCATAACCCAGGCACCACGGTACCAGCCAATAGCTCTGCACTGCAAAATCTACACGGCCTCTTCTTGGGGCTTTTGGCTGTTTTTCAGATTTATTTCATTTTTAGCCAGGAAAGTCGGAACTGAGCCAGCACTTCTCTGCTCGAAGCCACTGCCCTGAGTTAGGGTTTCCCAGTGAAACCTTCCCTCTTCTCCACTCCTCCCCTCCATCCTGCTCCAACTCGGGAAGTTTCGGGTTGGGTTATCCCAACCTTGTCCCATCCCACTGCAAATGCACCACCACCACCAAAAAAAAAAAAAAAAAAAAGTGCATGTCCAGGCTGTGATCATTTGTCATTTAGATAGAGTCTATGATATGAACCATGGCAAACACTGTAATGACTAATTTCAAACATTTATTACAACACTTGAGAGACTTGAAAGCTCTCCCTGCTCTTGATTTTAATAAATGCAGTCTTGAAGCAGCCGCTTATCAAAGTGACACAAATTGTGTGGTAAATAGATTATGGCACAGCTGAAATACTGGAAAATGAGATCAGAAATGCTTCTATCTCCCATTTAAGGCTTTGTAAGATGCTCCGATCGAGCGGATTCCAGAAAAGTGGCACGGGCAGAGCTGGCGGAAGTGGGAAGAAGCCAAAATGCCAGGGGATCAACGCGGGGCCAGCCGGCTGCTTATCACCCCCCAATTTGCATATGTACAATTTCTTGCACATTAAGGAGTTTGTACACCAAAGGCAAGAGATACCAACAGGCCTTGAAGTCAGCATTTCAGTGCCAAACCAAGATAGAAGAGTGGCTTCATCTGGGAAGGAGTTATCACAGCAGCAGCCAGACTTCCTCACGCTGTTCCCTGCTCATTGTCTTCATGGAATAAACAGAACTCTCATCAGGACTTGCCATGGTACTAAAAAGGGAAATATTTTGACTTGTTGTCAAATTGCTGCAGATTTCTGCGTGCAGATAAACGAAAAGCTGAGTTAGTGTTTGTTTTCATAAAGTTCTGAGAAACTGAGATGAGAGCTTTGCTTTTGGAACACGTTTTGACCAAGAAAATTGGTGAAAGTCTGGAAAAGGGTTGTTTTGTTCTAAAGGAAGCATTCCCAAAGGGCACAGAGAAGGGAAGTGTAACTAGACACATTTTTCAACCAGCTACACAGGGACTCTACAAGGCCAGGTGGTAAAGGAACATAAACACAAGAGACAGGAAAATTACCCCAGAAATGTAAGAACTTTCTCACCAAAACAGGATTCATTTATAGTATCAGATGCTGCCAGTTGTTTTTAGGGTTCAAAGAGAACAAAAAAGCATTGGGCATCTGGTATTATGGGATCTCTCATTCAATAGCAAACACCGTGGGTCAGATTATTTTCATGTCTAGAGCTGTCTTCTACTGAAGTCACCAGGAGAGATTGCTTGAGAGGAAAATGCACCCAGTTCAAGTGAAATGGGAAGTACCAGAATTTGGGGGCTCAGCTCAACTCAAGATGAATGGCAGAGTTACCCTCGAGGTTACCCCCAAGAGCCAGACCCTTCATCCCAACCCAAGGCTGCTTTGAGCTAAACTTTGAAGATCCCTCTGGTGACTGAGCATTGAACTGGGAGCAGAGCTGAACACAGACACACCATTGGCCACCAGCAGTGGCACCTGGGCTCCTAATCCAGTATCTAACTTGGACATTTAAATCTGATGGAGAAAACACCCCCCCACTGCGCTAATTTTGGAGGCTCTTTGCCTAAATCCCCTGGGCAATGCATCTTTGCCTCTTTATGGCTCATTCCTTTGAAAAGATGCTGCCTAAGAATAAGGCTGCAAGTTTTGAATATGCAAAACAGGAATATTCGCTATCAGATATTCTTTTGCTTTATTCATATGATTGAAACTCCTGCTATGGTTCTTGCAAATCCAAGGAAATGTGTTTACAGTCTCATCAACTGAAAAGAATTGGATTCCCACATTGTGGTTCAGGGGATTTTCTGGGGTTTCTATCAAACACAGCAACTCTGGCAGCAGAAGGCAACTTTAATGAGCGCCTGTATTGCAGTTTCTTATTAGAATACACAATTAAAACCAGAAGAGGAAGAAAACACACACCCTTTCTACCTCCCTTCTGGATTTCAGGAGAAACTCCAGAAATCTGAGGAGCGGGGGAAAACAGCTTTATCCTCAACTACCCAGAGTGCTCACCTGTATTTCTTTGACCCTTGATGCTGGGGAACTGAAAACACTGAAACACTGGTTGTGCACAGCAAGGTGGAGGAGATGCTGGCAGAGGAGATGGGAGCTCTGCAGCAGCACCCCTGCACCTCCACTGCCACCCCTGCCCCTCCACTGTCACCACTGCACGTCCACTGCCCCCCCTGCACCTCCACTGCCACCCCTGCCCCTCCACTGTCACCACTGCACGTCCACTGCCCCCCCTGCACCTCCACTGCCACCCCTGCCCCTCCACTGTCACCACTGCACGTCCACTGCCCCCCCTGCACCTCCACTGCCACCCCTGCCCCTCCACTGTCACCACTGCACGTCCACTGCCCCCCCTGCACCTCCACTGCCACCCCTGCCCCTCCACTGTCACCACTGCACGTCCACTGCCCCCCCTGCACCTCCACTGCCACCCCTGCCCCTCCACTGTCACCACTGCACGTCCACTGCCCCCCCTGCACCTCCACTGCCACCCCTGCCCCTCCACTGTCACCACTGCACGTCCACTGCCCCCCCTGCACCTCCACTGCCACCCCTGCCCCTCCACTGTCACCACTGCACGTCCACTGCCCCCCCTGCACCTCCACTGCCACCCCTGCCCCTCCACTGTCACCACTGCACGTCCACTGCCCCCCCTGCACCTCCACTGCCACCCCTGCCCCTCCACTGTCACCACTGCACGTCCACTGCCCCCCCTGCACCTCCACTGCCACCCCTGCCCCTCCACTGTCACCACTGCACGTCCACTGCCCCCCCTGCACCTCCACTGCCACCCCTGCCCCTCCACTGTCACCACTGCACGTCCACTGCCCCCCCTGCACCTCCACTGCCACCCCTGCCCCTCCACTGTCACCACTGCACGTCCACTGCCCCCCCTGCACCTCCACTGCCACCCCTGCCCCTCCACTGTCACCACTGCACGTCCACTGCCCCCCCTGCACCTCCACTGCCACCCCTGCCCCTCCACTGTCACCACTGCACGTCCACTGCCCCCCCTGCACCTCCACTGCCACCCCTGCCCCTCCACTGTCACCACTGCACGTCCACTGCCCCCCCTGCACCTCCACTGCCACCCCTGCCCCTCCACTGTCACCACTGCACGTCCACTGCCCCCCCTGCACCTCCACTGCCACCCCTGCCCCTCCACTGTCACCACTGCACCTCCACTGCCATCCCTGCTCTGCCACTGCAGCCACGATCGTTGCTCCTACTGAGCCAAAAAGGGAGAGGAGCCACCTCTGGCTCTGCAGCCCCCGTAGACCAGGGTTACAGACACCTTCCTGGGGGACAATTATGTCCAAAGCAGCTTCTTGAAGCTCAGATTCCCCATGCAGAGCCGTTCCCCTCCTACTGCAGCATGAGCAGGACAGGTATTAGGGACTTGGCCAGCACAGGGCACAAGCCATGAGCTTTCCCTAGAACTGAAAGAAGCTGCCTGGCAAAATATGGGCAGCTGGTGGCACATCCAGCATGGATGAGGCACGTGTGACACAGGACAGGGCAGTTTAAAATGCAGTTAGTGGGGTTTAACCAGGGACAGCCTGATTTTTCCTCTCTGCACAATTCCTCTGGCCAGCAAATGTGCTCATTTCTCATTCCTAACCAATGTCCCCAAATGAGATAACACATGTTCAGTGGGGATGACTCAGAAAAATACAACCCCTAGAACCAAATAGGGATGAATTTGGCACTATAAACATCCTGTGAAGATGCTGAGTTTTGCTTCCAGTTGTCTTAAGCAGAGCAGTGGGAGCCCCACACCCTCCTCCCAGTACAACGCTGGGGGCCCTTGTTCTCCCCAGCCAGGAACCACCCTGGGCTTTCCAACCCTGACATCCATGCTCTGAGTCCCACGGTCTTGGAGAAAGTTTTCATGCTCAGCCAGGGGGAACTCAGGCCCCCCAACAGTTACATCCCCCAAACACATCCCATTACTCTGGCAGTGTTCCTCTAGTTCTGCTTTACAGCCTGTAAACACATCCAGGGGTATTTTTGTGACAGAAACCCACAACCATTGTTGCATGACAGAGGAGCAGCTCTCAGACAAGTGTAACAGCCCCAAACGTACTTTCAGTGGCTTTCATCTCTAAATCTCGAGCTGCCTTTAGGTGGCAGGTAGCTGTCACCCCTTTGGTGGAGGGGACTGCAGCAGGGAGAGGAGCACCAGGAAGGGCAGAGCTGGAGCTCAGGTTTCCCAGCTCCCCATGCAACCCCCTCCCTTCTGCTTTCCACTTTCTCTCTTCTCAAGTCATAAACAGAAGCAGTATTTTTGACAGGTGTTTCAAGCCCTTGCTGTGTTCATTTTTTCCCATTTAAGGAGTTGCTGACAACAATTCACCCACCACAGATTCAGACACGGGGTGAGTTTGTGACCCACTCCTCACTGCCCCTGTGCTGCTGTTGTGCCCAGCCCAGCACTGCCCATGGCAGGGTGGGCTTTGAGCACAGGCAGCAACCCTGGCAGAAGAAAAGACGTTGGGATAAGGAGAGAAATGCTCACACTGAGATGTAGCCATGGCAACATAGTTCTGCAGAGCAGGAGGCATATCTGCCAAGGCTCAGAGATTTGCCATTTGATCGCATGGATTTCCATGCTCTGGATGCGATCACATCACACAAAATCCAGGTCAGGCTTGATGCCTTGAATAATTCTTTACCCTCAGGGGCACAGAACTGATGTAGGAAGCTGCGTCTCATGGAGGATATGGTAGGATTAAATAGATTATATTTTTGGCCCCAAAAAAAGAAAAAAAAAAAAAATAGGTGAGCTGTGCAAATGAAGAGACACCAGTTCTGCTTTTGTTGCCCAGGAGGCAGTGGGGAAGAGGCAGAACCTCAGAGCTGTGCATGGAATCTGTGTTTCCTGGGGAGGAGACAAAGCAAAAGTCTCTAGAAGCGGGGTAAGATCCTTCTAGATAAAAATCCCATCCCTTCTTCCTCTTCACCTTCTCAGTGTTAGCCAAAGATAGGAGTAAGCACATTTCCAAACTCACAGCAGTCCCAGCACCAGCTTCCTGCTTTTCACCCAGGGCTGCCTCTGAACAACCCATCTGGGCTGGGCAGGCATTTATCACCCCAGTTCAGATCCTCCCCTGGCCCCAGCAATCGACAACAGCCACGGATGTGATGGACAGTGCCCATCCAGCAGCAATGCTGCTTTGGGGAGCCAGCTGCTCTCCCTGCACCCCTCTGCAAGCACAGGGGCCAACCAGGAACAGAGCCATGAGGTGCCAGAAGAACTACCTGCACCAGCACGTGTTGGGGGCAGGAAGAATGTGAAACCCTAAGGGGTAAAGGCGAGGAGAAAGAGAGAAACCACAGACCCTTCAGGGCTTCAGGAGATTTGTGGCACAACCTGGATTGCAAATATTTTCCCTGGGGTTCTGCCACTGAATCAGAGCTGCAAGACTGGCAAGGGCTGTATTTGCTCTGATCTGTGCCTGTGCAAATCATGAAAGCCAGGTCTGAAGCCCAGAAAGAAGAGGCAGCTTGAGAGCAAACAGCACAGAGGAAGAACTGCCAAGTGTTTTGATCCGAGCAAGAACTGCTGCAAACTCCACACTCCTCTCTGGATCGGTGGGGAGAGCACATGGGGAAGGAAGAGGCAGAGTTCCATGTCCCACTGCTCACTCCCCTTTAGTCCATGTCCCACTGCTCAACCTCCTTTGCTCTGATGCAGTCTCCATCACCCGACCTGGGACAGGACTGGGACAGCAGAAGCCATGGCTCCCTGGGGCTGCTTTACCCTAGCTTAACCATGTGTGCATTCAGATCTTCATATCTGGGAGGGAAGCAGGAGTCTCATCAGTCAGAACTCAGCTGTGCTTAAAAAAAAAAAAGATAAAAGGGGAAAAAAAAATGAAGGGGGGAAAAATAACCAAAGGTAGGTTTATTTCACATTTGGAATCGATTTTTCCCTTTTATACTAGCAAACCTGAAACCCCTAGAAATCTAGATGTTCTTCACCTGGCAACTTTTAAAGAGTGTTCCCTTCCCTCAGTAGCTCGAGGGTTTTAACCTTTTCAAAACACCAGGTTCTGAGACCTTGAAAAGGAAAGCCAGCCAGGCAGAGCTCATCCTCCATTAGCACAGAAACAGGGAGGGAGGGGGGGTTTATCCCAATGATCCGAGTCTTTTGGAGAAGTTTAATTCACTCCCTTGTCAGGTCCTTTCTGTCTTGCCCTCCCCACTCCCAGCTCCCTCTGAAGCAGCCTTTCCGTCCCTTGCTTTTCACCTCTGCAGGCTTGAGCATGAGATAAACATGCCCTAATTATTTTCCTCTTGCACAGCTGAGCCCTGCAGCCCTTCATTTCCTTACCTGAATGCTCTCGCTTCAAGTGGGTTATATACGACAAAGCCTCTCAAGTGTATTTGTTGTGCAGCAGAACTCGGGTGTCACACAAGCAACTCAAACCCCTCTTTTCCCCAGCATGGACTAATAAAGGACATGAATTACTGGGGCCTTCTTACAGTCTGGGAGCCAAAAGACTGAGGGAGGGGAGAAATAAGGTCACAGATCCTCTTGCCTTCAGACAAACAGCGCAGACACCGCTCTGGCTGATAGAGACTAAAAACTGCCTTCGTTTTTGTGCTGGGTTTTGCAGAGGGTCATGAGGAGCTTGGTGACATCGCAACTGCCAGAACATAAACATAACGTGCTCCATCCCAGCAGGCATCTTGTTCTGAGGTTCTGCAGAGGACAGGGAGCAGTGGGAACAGGCACTGCTCCTCCTGTCCCCTCTGTGACACTGGCAGAGGCTGCTCTGAGCACAGGCAGGTCAGCACGGGGCTGGGCAGTGCAGGAGGTGTTGGTGCTTTTGTGCATTCACTGCACCATTCTCGGCACGCTTTTACAGCTGCTGGGTTCCAAAGCCTCCCATCACAAGTGCTGCCCCCTTGCTCCAGGCACAGACCCCCAGCACAAAGCTGCTCCCCACAGACAGCACCCCTGCTTCCACACCCAAACACCGAGTGCAGGATGGGGATAGGAAGGGGCGGTGAGGGTCAGCAGACATCCAAACCTTGCTCTATGCAACTGAGCTGCAGGAGGAAAAAGCATCACAATATCCACTTGAATACAGGTCTTTGAAAAGTTTCTAAGTCATGGAATCATGGAATGGTTTGGGTGGGAAGGATCATCTCATTCTGCATGGGCAGAGATGCCTTCCACTCTCCCAGGTTGCTCCAAGCCCCGTCCAACCCAGCCTTGCACACTTCCAGGGATGGGACTGCACACCAGTATCAGCACCAAGTACAAAGCACAAAAGGACAGGACACACCAGTCAGCACAAAGTAACCCTTTTTCAGATTTTCTGACCCCCAGGAGCCCCCTGTGTGGCAGGGAACTGCCTCACCTGTTTTACACCACGTAGGAACATGGAAACCTCTCCCAGTGATGCCCCAAGTCCCCCCTTTCCTTGAAGAGTCCTGTGACAAGGTGACTCCTCCATGAGGTCAAGGAAGACATCCCCAAAACGCACGGAAGCTGCAGAGTTCCTGCATTAGTGATGCCAATGAAAGCAATCTCACCCCAGAGACGCTGCCAACAAACAGGGACACAGACCAAGTGACAGAGGCCATCAGGTACCTCAACCACGTCCTCCAGCAGGGAGCACACTGGTGTAGAGCTGTGCTGGCAGGATGCCTGGGGGGGCATGAACTCCCCACTGCTGGAGGGAGCTGCTCAGCAGAGTCCGTGGGAGTTTGCTGGCAGCTGGTCCCACAGCCCAGCTTTGCTTTATCCGCTCCCCGTCCCGTAACGCAGCAGTGTGGAAACCTGCCAGCCCCCAGTTCTGCTTCCAGAGCTCGCTTTCCACGGCCTGTTTCTCCCAATTCCATGTGGATTTTGCAATGTGGCTTGTAAGATCAAAAAGGTTGGCTGGGCTTTGCCCCAGCCCCCCTCTCTGCTTTGAACTTCTAATTATTTTGCTAATTCTGAGCCTAGTGCTAAGATGCTCTGAGCACACCTAAAACCTTCCCCACAAAATAAAGCTGCAAAACATCTCCCAGGATCTAATCCCCAGTGAGAAATACTCTAACCTTTCCCAATAACCACTAGCAGAGCTTGTCTAGTCATTTGCAATTAAGCTCCTGAGCTAATGAAGCTGCTTTGAAAAAAAAAAAAAAGAGAAAAAGGAAAAGAAAAAACCCAACAACCTCAGGTCAGTCTAATTAAGAAATGTTGTACCTTGTAGTCCCAGTGTATCTTGTGGCACACAGCTGTGCATGCTTTCAGCTTTGACAGCAGAAAAGGTGTGATTATTTATTTATTACATGAATGCGGGGAAGCTTCAGGAGTAGGAGACGCCTGTGCTGTGAGGGAGCTGAAGTAGAGAGAAAAGAAATGACATTCAGCTGGAACCTGTAATTATAAGAGGGGATGTTGACCACAGAAAAATGCAATTGTGTAATGAATACTTATGCATTAGCTTTTCTTTGAGATTAAAAGTACACAATCGAATCAAGGCCAAAGTGGAGCTTGCCCTCAAGGAAAGGCAGTTTGGAAGACAAATGTAATTATGCCACTGTCATTTGCAATGCTACAGAAAGTGGCTGAGGAAACTTCACGGAAAAAAAGTCATAGAAAAAAAAAAATTGGAAATAATTCTGTTCGTGATTTGAGTCTCTCTCTACTCCCAACAGGAGAATGGATCTTTTCTTCTGGCTGCACATACACAGGATTCCCCCAGCCAGCACCTGCTCCCAATGCATCCACTGATCTTGGATCTGCAAACAACCATCCTCCCTCTGCTTTTCTTGTGACTGAGTAACATTTGCACAGCAAGAACCAATCTGATCTGCAGGAGCAAAATTTTAATTAAGTGCCTAGCCAGAAAAAAATAAAAAACCCCTAATTTTAGGGACTGGTCCAACATTCTATTATTTCCTCACGTTCTCCTGTCCCTCTACACTGCATTAGCCCAGAGCCCTCCAGGACTCTGCCTGCACTGCATGACAGGATCCCAAAATTCCCAAGCATCCATCAAGCATGGGGTGTGTGTCACCGGTGCCTGAAACACTGATTCTCTGAGCTTGGTTGCTCTCTGCTCAACAAGAAGGAATGACAAGGTGTTAAGCAGCAGAAGTTGCAGTTAAGCCTATCTTTCTTTTTTAGCCAATTAGATAATTTTTGCTGTCTGCAGAAGATGCCAGGGTAAGAGGGGAGCTGCCAGCACTGCTCGGGCATGGCTCATCTTGATCGGTTTTTAAAATTCTGCTTGTCATCTGGCGAGAGGAGACGCAGCCAAAGTGACCTCACATTGCTGAGAAACCCAGAGAATTACCTCTATGGCTGAATGGAGTGTTTCCACAGAGTCTCCCCATCCAAACAGCAATAAAAGAACCCTCCAAAAAACCCCCAAATCCAAAACACATCCAAAATCAAACTATCCCAGTGAAACCCTCAAATCCCTTCTGGATTGTGCCACAGATTATCCATGGCCATATGGAGCAGAGGGCACTGTTGGGTTCACAGCTGCAGCTTTCCATGGGTAAACCCCAGGTCCTCAGCCCAAGGCTGAGTTTGCCAAGCCCCCACTGCCTGGCTGAGCCGGGGCTCCAGCACAGCTCGTGCAGTGCCCAGTTCCAGTGATCCTCCCCCAAAAGGTGCCCTGGAACAACACAGCCCTGGGAAAACAGCCCCGAGAGCAGACTGTGCCGTGCACTGACACCATCAAGATGCACTCCAACAGTGAGGAAAAACCTCTTCTGATAATCACAGCCTTCATCTCTGAGCCATCCTCCAGCCTGAGAGCTCAGAAAACCCCTCTAAGTCAGTGGGGGTGCACAAAGGGACTCGAGGGGGAGGGAGGGGAGAAATGACAGGGAGAAGACAGACTCCTCAAACCAGCACAGAGGGACTGAGGGATGGAAGGGAAAGTAGAATTTAGACAGAAGAGATGCAGCCAAGTGTGGGAAAAAGGAGGGAAGAGTGGGGGAAATAAAAGATCTCAAGAGCATCCACTTAAGCTTTGAATTGCCTGGCTTTGTCTCTGCTTCACACAATGGAAACGTACAGTAGCAACAGACAGATGCTGAGAGCTGGTTTGCTTCTCATCTGCAATTCCAAACACCCTGTCAGGAACAAATATTTGAAAAGACATCTATCCAACCATTAATGTATCTAGTGGGGCAATTTTTTTTTTTATTTTTTTTTTATTTTTTTTTTAAAGAAATATAATTCTGCATTCATCACAAAGATGATCACGCAGAGAGATGCTAACAGAAGCACTGGAGGGATAAGCAAAGTTTCAGGTCTTTCTTTAGGGCTGAAGACAGCTCACTATTGAGCTGAGAAGGTGCAGCTGGTTAAGTATTTGCAGTACAGGGAAAGGGAAAAAAAATAATCAGACAGCTGTATTTTTAACTGATCATGTGCTTGCTTCTGTTTCATAAGATTTATTCCCTCATTAATCACTGCCCTCCCTTCATTCATGTTAAATATAAAAATGATTAGGAAAGATCCTCATCATGGTTAAAAAAATAATTAGCTGCTACATCATGTTGCACACATTCAGACAGAAAGGAGTGATTAAATTAGGAATATTAAAACCCCATTAATCTGTGTTCAACTTAAGCTCTGCTTGTTCATCTCACTGTGGCACTTATTATTTCTGACACTGAAAGATATTTGAATTACTAGCTGAAACAAGGTCACTATCAGAAAGATGTCAGGTCAGCAATTAGTCAAAGGTGGGAGAAGCTACCAGAACTGAGCTGTGCTTGACATGCCACGAATGAGTGCAGAGTCTCCCCTTCGCAGGGTCCCCTGGATGAGCAGGTCACGGGTGTGGCTCAGCCCTGCCAAATCCTTCCCTGCAGCTCCTGAGCTCCTAAGGCTGCCCCAAATGTCTGTGTCCCAAACTTTGGGAGGAGCTGGGCGAAGGGCACAGCCTGGAAGCCCCACCCAGAGCTGTGCAGCTGCCCCGGGCTGGCCAGGGCTCCCCACGGGCAAATGCCAACCTCACCACAGGGCAAGAGGCGATGCCAGGAGAGCAGAGCTTTGACTCTGACCCAGAGCTCTGGTTCCAGCACCACAAATAGCCTTACTCCCACCTGTGGGCAGCAGCATCTCTTGGTCACCCAGAACACACTCAGAGTGTTTTCTCCCTTTCAAGATAAAGCCTCACTTCTGTTTTGGCCCACGAAGCAAAGCAGCAAGTCCAGCATAAGAGAGATTATGACAGGGAAAACCTGTCATAATCTGTTTTACAACAGAAAAACCCAGAAAAAATTCTTTACTCTGGGGGAAGACGTGCAAACACTGGAGCATTTGATGGCAGCCAGAGAAGACAGCCATGGATCCACCCGTGTGTTTCATGGACTTGGACTTGAAGAGCAGTCTGGAGGGAAGGGTATGGCACAGAACTGGCATTCAGCACATTGTGATTGCCATTTACCTGGTGCTGTGCAGCTGGGAGCTTTGCATGAGCAAAATCCCCCACGGGCAGCTGGCACTGGCCCCAGGGTGAGGGCTTCCAGTGCTTCCAGTTTCCCATTCCAAGAGCAAATAACCATGTTCTGCCTAGGACAGGGCAGCCCACATCTAGCACACAGCTATGGCAGCAATAATTGCCAATTTTACCTTCCAGAATTACTTTTTTTTTTTTAAATGGACCTGCCAGCTGAAGTTTTTGGAGAGCCCCAGAATTGTTCAGTAGGAACCTTTAGGCTAGGACAGGAGGTCTTTGTCGCTGCTGCAGGCCCCGTTCACCATTTCCAGCATGCTGGGCAGAACCCTTTGAGATTTGTCCCTGGGAGCCAGGCATTACCTGCCACCACACAGATTAGAGAGGATGCAAGCACAGGAGGACAAAAAGAAAGCTGACAAGTCAGTAACATCTTAGAGATGAGTTCCTGGGTTGTTTTTTCCAGCCACAGGTACACTCACTGCTTGGTGGTTGATAACTTTGATAAGTTTGCTATGCTTGCCCTCATTAAGGGGGAAAAAAAAAGCAGCACACTAGATGTTTTCATCCCCAGATCTCCCAAAGTCTTTCCTAAGCACAGTGTTCCAGTATACAAACTATTTACTCTGTACTTCATTCAGCACTGACAAAACCACCTCTGAGCCTCTTTAGAAAGGAAACAGATAATAAATCAGCTAACAAGCCCGTGCTCTAATTGACAACACAGGAAGGAGGGAAAGATGCAGTGTCTCCTCAACACCGCAGGAAGAACTTTAGGGTAGCAGGATATAATTAATCGAGTTGGGATTTCACCAAGATCCCCCGGTCTTATGAAAAATGCCATAAGACATTTAATGGCCACAGGTGAGGAGAATCTTCGGTTTACATCTCATTTGGAGCTGAGCACACGGAATATAAAACGAGTCAATGCCACCCCCAAGCCCCGCACGAATTATGCTCTCCACTTTTCCATTTGCCTTTGGATGTCCCACAGAGTTCCCTCCACGAGCTGTGGGACCTCTTTTTGAATGAGGTGAACAGGGCTGCTCCTTGTGACCACTCCAGTAAATGCTCAGGAGAAAAATCAGCTGAATATGGATCTCTCTGCCATTTTGCTGCTACTTCATTTTAGAGGAATGCAGCAGGGATGGGGGGGGAGACAAAAAATCAAAGCAGTAACAATGCCTTTGCCAAAATATTTATTTATTATCAATAGTTCAGGAGGTGTTTTGTTTAGGCAACAGCCACCACACAGCAGCAAGACACCCTGACTTGACCCACGAGGGGTGGTATTTTCAGCTGGACAAAGCAGCAGCTCGTTGTTAGCTCTGAAGGCAGGCAGAGGTTTGCCATTGACTCCTCCAAGGAAAGAACTGAGCCAGCAAAGCTCTTCCTAACCCCTCCTGCAAATAATAGCGCAGGCACCATGCATCAGCCAAGTGTTCAACAGGCAAGATCTGCTCTCTTGCTTTGTTTGAAATGACTTTGAGGCTCACCTACGTGAAAAAAACAATCATACATGGCTGTTACACACCCACAGCAATTCTTAACCACTGACATCAGGGAGCTTTACTTAAGGAGTGAGGAAAACCATGAGGAAAGCCTGAGAACTCCCACAAAATCAGTGCCTGGGGGGCTGGGTGGCCAGCAGAAGCGACTTGGTGACTAAATTTACTGTGCCAGCCTATCCCTACGCTTTGACCAATGAAATCTTGTTGACAGAGCCACAGCTATGCTTAAAAGCTGGAATTATATTAGTATTTTATCCTCAATGCTGTTCGGAGGTGAGGGAATGGGACAGAGTCACTTCATTCATGTAGGACCTCTGTATTTGGTAATTTGGGTGCAGTATTGGGTGTGCAACATTACTTCTTTTGCATGATTAATTAAAAAAAAAAATATCCTGAAGACCAATGACTGGAAAAACTAAGAACACATCCAAAACCAGAAGTCATTTTGGCCACCAAGAAGCAGGCAAGCACTCCCCTGCCTCAAGTACTGTGGAATTAAGACACTCATAAATCCTTGCCCAGCAAGCTCTGGAGAAATAAAAGAGGCTTTAAATATAATCTATCCTACCACTTCATAGAGCAAGGGGAGCAGCAGAACGGAGGGTAAGCTGAGAGGAAAGGACAAACATAATTGCTGGAGTCAAACAGAGGAAATTGCAGGTAAATACCAGCTGGATGAAACGCCAAAATCTGCCCCAAAACCCGAGGTGGCTCTGGGGTGATTCCACGTGGGGTGAAGGAGGCACAGGGGTCAAGCACGGCTGTAAAAGGCACCTCTAAATGCACGATAGCTCCTTAATCAGAGCTGTGCCATTGAGGCTGCAGTGCTGGATGGCTTTTTATACAGCTTTGACACTTAGAAATGGTGTGAGGAAATGCAGAGCTTGCCAGCTCTTTGGGCCTCCAGCCAGCACGATGAGTGGCATCTGCAGGGCCTCTTCCAACGTGCTGGCACAACATTTTGCCACACGTTTGGCACGTGTGTCCCGTGGCAGGGGCCTGGAGGGGAGTGGGCTCAGTATGACAGGTCTGGCAGGGAGGAATTGGGCAGAGCTGCACTCATAAAAGGAAAAATAACTCTAAAAAAGTTTTTTTAAAATCCACCAACAGCTGCACCAGCTCATCCTTTTGCTTCCAGGCCCAGGTCTGTACCAACACTGGTGCTTCCCATGGCCTCTGGGCAGTGCTCAGCCTCTCAGCAGCCCAGAGAGGGCATTTCAGGGCAGGGAAGGACAATCTGAGAGCAGCCACATAACAAGAACTTTGTGCTGCTGGGGAAACAGCTTGCTTGGGAATGGAAGCATCATTCTGGGGTTATTTTCTGCTCCTCGCTGAATTTTGAGTTCCCACAGCCTCAAGTAACTGAATCAAACCCGGATCACAAACCACGGGACAGAAAGCAAAATGCAGCAGAGCCAATGCAGAGCAAGCAAGAAGGTGAGGGGGTGCCCAGCAGTGCCAAGGCACCAGGCAGGGATGGGCAAGATTTGTCTTTAACACCTGGAGAACTGCCCAACACTGCTATTGAATGAATCCTCATTGAGCAATAAACAAAACCAGGCTGTGAATGACCAAGCCACCAACTCACTACAACCAAGTCAGTCTCACGCTTTTCTTCTCTTGGCTTCATAATTGAAACAGAGTAAAAGATACTGATAATATTAACGACAGAAACAACAATAACAACTGTAATGGAAAGGAGGGGAGAGGAATAAGACCCGGGAGATACAAGTGATGCACAATACAGT
>WAAG01078334.1:0-14816 GCA_013390105.1 Tichodroma muraria
TGCAGGTTTACTTCTGATATTTGGAGAACAAGAACTGTTGTGTAAAGTTGGTGACAGTTGAATTTTGAAGAAAAATTCAGAAGTAATAGTAGTATTTTTATTAAGGAAAAGGGCTTTCATACACTGTCTTAAAGGTTTGTGTGTACGTTTGTTGGAATACCTATTTTGAATGTAGTGGACAACAAAAAGGATATTCCTGTTAAGTGTGTAAGTGTGCTTAGACAATGTACTTCTTACTTTTAACAGAATGAAAGAAAACAGTGCTAAGTTTCAAACTCAAAGACTGTTTTACATCACCCTCTTTTTATTTTTCATATTTTAGTGTGTTAAAAGTAATGCAGCGGAGGGTCCTGAGGATAACTCTTTTGGAAATTTATTCACTACATACAACTTAGTTTGTTTTCTGACTCCTGGCAGCCTGAACCAGAGATGTGCATGAGTCATAACAGAATACAACAATCAGTGTCTCCTTCAGGGCAGTATGTAAGTTTACAAATAAGTCCATCACGTGATTAAAATTTCTTAAGCATTTGTGGACTTAAAAAAATTAAATGTGGTTAACCTAAATACAACTGATATAATAGGACTTCACAGTTCATACTTTCCATTATTCATCACTCTCTTTTGAAACATAATCTTCTGTGAATTTTTTTTCCCCAGCAACATTCCAACCATGAACTCTCCAAAGTTGTTGGGTTTTTTGTTATTGCTTTTGTTTTTCCTTTTGTGGAAAATGTCAAGACATTTTGCATTGCTATTTCAGAATGTGGTAAAGAATAGAGATACATCCACACAGAAACACACAGATGCGTATTTTTCCCATGGTAAAAAAAGAAAACATGGTCACACTTAAAAACAAAAGGAGATGGCCATACCAAGCATGACTGACATTTTTCACTTGATATATTGTACATAAAAACTCTGAAGTAGAAATCTTCAGGAAAAATAACACTCATGTAAGTGGTTGAATACATGCAGATGAGCATTTTTTTCTGAGAAAGCAACCACATAATGCAAACTGTAATAGTACTTTCCACAGACTAGGACTTTATCAGTATTGTAAGGATGAAGGCACTGATGGACATGGAGAATGACTTCTTTAAAGGAAGTATTCCATAAGAATACTTATGGAAGAGCCTGTTAAAGGAAAATATGTGCCACATAGTGTGTCTCTATTTTCAGAAGATTTTTCTTGCCGTGGGTGAAATCAACCCTATGGCTAGACAAACTTTCATTATGACTATCTAACTAGTTATTTTTGTAGAATCTTTCTGAAACTAACTTTTTTTTTTCTTTCTTCTGTGTTATCCTTGCATCCCTAAATGGGCAAATTTGCCAGAATCTGAAAGAATGAGTGAAAGAAAGGAAAATCCTACAAGTGAATGTCTCCTTCATGAGAATCCATGAACTCTGGTTCCAGTGGTATACAGTAACCCTACAGACTTACATGATTGTTACCCTAACTGAACATACTTTGAGAAGTGTGTTTTTACACTCTACACACTCAAAGTATAATATTTAAGGAGGACATTGTACACTGACATTTTAGACAAGAAAAAATTAAATAATTGTGACAAAGTTAAGACAAGTAAGCTGTAAACCACAAAATTTTCAGAAAACTCATCTGACTTTTTCATAAGTTTAACTATATATCAATAGAAAGTCTGGAGTTTAAGCAACAATATTTAGTGATTAATCAACAATCTAACAGAATTAGTAAGCTAGCATTATATAATTGCATTTCAGTAAGATGTAAACAATTTGATTATTTTAATTATTTTTTGCAAAAAGTTTGTCTGAACGTTTAAACAACTTTTAAAGTGTGAGTACAGAGATAATATTCAGAAAAAAACTAAGAAAAAAGCAGAAAAGAGATTTATTTTATTGGCAGCAGTTATTAAAATGTCATAGCTTTACTTGCCTTGTTCTTGCCTTCAACCTCTTGGGAGTTTGTGTTGGTCTACAGTTTAGGAGGAGGGTAAGCATGAGAGAGGACCAAAGAAGAGAGATAGCCTTGGGATCAGCCGTGTAACAGTAGAATGTTTAAAAAAATTAGCATTTTTTTTACCCTAAATAACTGAATGTCATACTCCTGCAGACTTATTCCTGAATCTTTGGAGTGTCTACTTTAAAAAAAAAAAATCTTCGCCTTTGGGCAGCTCTCCAAGCATTTGTCAAAAGATCAGACCTTTGTGCACACACACCCCCACAAAACAATATCTAAACGTTCCCTAAGTAGGTTAACCATTACAAAACACATTAGACCTCATATACCTATCTTACATAGAAGAGCAGGTTTGGGAAAACAGTAAAAGAACTGTTTTTACTGTTTCCACAATATATTAAAAGGATTTTGTACAGCTTTATTTTTGCATCACTGGTTGGTATCAGTGAGACGACAAGAGCACTCAGCTGATTGATTTTTATTCGTATTGTTCCAACACTGCTGCAGTCACAGGTCCAGCCCTTCTAGGGCATCCTGTTGCAAACTGACACAGGACTACTTGGTGGATGAAGAACTGGCTGGATAGCCTCACACAAAGGCTTGTGGTCAGTGGCTCCGTGTATATGTAGACAACTGGTGTCCCTTGGGGGTTGATCAATACTATTCAATATCTCTGGTGGGATTGAGTGCACCCTCATTAAGTTTGCTGACAGTGCAGGTGAGTGGTGCAGTTGACATATCAGAGAGAAGGGGTGCCATCCATAAGGACCTTGACATGCCTGAGAGGTGGGCAGAAGCAAACCTCATGAAGTTCAACAATGCAAAGTGCAAGGTCCTGCAACTGGGTCACAGCAATCCCAGACAAACCTACAGCTTAGGCAGAGAGGTGATTGAGAGGAGGCCCATGGAAAAAGTGATGGTTGGAGTGATGGTTGATGAAAAACTCAATGTGAGCCATCAGTGTGTGCTTGCAGCCTGGAAAGCCAACGTAATCCTGTGCTGCAGCAAAAGAGGTGTGACCAGCAGGATGACAGAGGTGATTCAGCTCCTCTACTCTGCTCTTGGGAGACACTCCTGGAGTGCTGCATAGAGTTCTGGTGCCTCCAACAGGAAGGACATGGACCTGTGGGGGCAAGTCCAGAGAAGTGTCACGAAGGTGGCAAGAGGACAGGAGCACTTCCCCTATGAAGACAAGCTGAGAAATGTGGGGCTATCCACCCTGGAAAAGAGAAGGTTGCACATAGACCTCATAACAGCGTTCCAGTGTCTGAAGGGGGCCTAACGGGACGCTAGAGAGCGATTCTTTGTCAGGAACTGTAGTGACAGGACAAGAAGTAATGGGTGCAAACTGAAAGAGGGGAGATTTAGGCTAGTGTTAGGAAGAAAATCTTAACTATGAGGCACTGGAACAGGCTGCCCAGGGAGGCTGTGGATGCCTCAACCCTGGCAATGTTCAAGGCTGTGTTAGATCTAGTGGGAGGTGTCCTTGCCCATGGCAGGGGCATTTGGGACTAGATGATTTCTGCAGTCCCTTACAACACTTAACATTCTATGATTCTCTGATTCTAGAAGGAACTCCCTGGAGAACAGTTTCTAGGGCTTGCTTCATTCCAGTTTTAAGTGATGAGACACGTAACTACTTTCCATTAGCATTTACAAGTTCAGTTACCTTCATATGAAGATTCTTGGTTGTGGCTTTTGTTTCTGTTGGATAAAGATTTCTTTCCCTTTTTTGAATTTTCTGAGACACCCAATCTCCCTTGTTATTAACTAAAAATCATGCAAACAAACCACAGGCCTTTATCCAGGCTTTCATCCAACCCAATTCTCCCACGTTTCCTGTTTCTCAGCCTTCTCCTTTAAACCTTAGACCACACGGACTAGTCCAAAATCTATTTTAAAAATCACTTACATATAAATAAGGTTTAGAGCAGTCATAGGATTTTGAAGATCCCAGGTGGGAAAATCAATAGCCAACATCTGTCTTAGTCTTTTGAAAATAGATATTGCAAATATAATTGTGTTTTTTTTTCTTGGGATGCATACAAGCTGACGTTTCGTGGTAATCTATCCTCTGTTTAAAGAAGAAAAAATATGTATTGAAGTTGCCTCTGTAGGTCTTTGAAGAAAACTGGTAATTCGGACAACAATGCACACTAAATAGTCACTGAATATCTTGTTATGTTGTGGAAGTTACTTGTAGAATGTTAGTTGATATTGGTAACATTTACAATAAGAATTCAGATTTTTGGACTTATTTCCATAAAAGATGAGAATCTTTCCTCTCCACCACCTCTTCAATATTACTCAGGAAAGCAAGTGAAATGTAGCTGTTCCTTTGGATGTTTTTTTTTATTGAAGAATATTTTTTTATTTCTTGCAACACCACAAAGTTTCTATTTCAATTCTAGTTCTTCCAGGTCTGATGTTATTCCTGGACAGTTCTTTACGCATTTATGTAATTATGGATCTTTGCCTTTCCTGCAAAAGGTACAGGTAGGCCTTGTTGCTTAAGCAGCACTCCGGTCCATGGGCATTTTTCTAAGAGTTTGGGTTTGTTTTTTTTTCTGAATAACTGGGCAGCTGCAGGATGTCAGATGATCAGTGGCCCAGCAGTTGGAACCGTGCTCTCTGAATTGATATTGCACTAGAGATCCTCTAACACATGTCTGGAGACTGCTGCCAAGCAGGCCTTGGTGACCCTGGGCACTGCTGAATTTCTGTTAAGCTTGCACAAGAGGAGTGGTATTTCCCCACTCTCTTTCAAAGTATTAGCTTGCGCAAATCTCTTCTTCTTCCTTGCATTTGCCCAGCTCTTGCCAGGCAGGGACTCAGTCCTGCATATTACAGCTGCAGTCCTGGCACTCTGGGCTTTCACGTGAAGCTCAGACATGGACTAGCTCTTGCTGCCCTTCTGTAGCAGGTGGTCAGAGGACAGCTGCTGACAAGCAGTGTTGAGTGCTGCCTGGGTGGCATGTGCTGAGCTGTGGGGAAAAAGGGGTCAGATCAAGTGGAATTGGCATAACCCTAACCCAGTTAGAGAAATAGTGCATCAATTTGCCAGTGAAGGGATGACTTACCAAGCATATAGCCTATGGCTTAAAAACAAATGGTACTACCAGAACTTGTGTTCACATATAGGGAACAAAATACTGCTGTTTGTTTCGTTGGCCCTCATTGGTTTTTAGCTGACTCTTGTGAAACTGCCTTACAATTTTATTTTATTTTTTTTAATTCTGGACGCAATATGTTCAAACATTACTATCCTTTACTCCTTATGCCAAAACAAATGTGCACAGCCATACATGAAAAGGCATCTCATGCTCTTTGTATGTTAAGGGGCTGAATTTCTAATGAGTTCAGCTCCCATACAGCTAATTTCATAATGATCAGATTCCTAGAAGAGGCTGACCTGCCAGTTTTGTGAACTGGAATAAATGGGACTGAAATTCTGCTGTTAGTATTTTGGGAGCTCTCTGAGTATGCAAAATAGGAGAGCTTTGCTTTATTGCTACATCACTAAGCCATGTGGCACTAAACAGACACTAAGCCAAAATCAAAAATATTTTGAAATTATGTTAGAAGAACTTTGGTTTCAGATGTCAGGCATTAAGGAAAAGCCCCTAGACTTATTCTTGTCTTCCTTAATATAGGTTAATGCTTCTTGCATGTATTTGAATGGTAGCAGGATCTGGACCAGTCCATTTTCTTGTTTATACACTGGCAGGGATGCAGATTAGAAGAAATTCAAAACAAATCTCATCCGACCTGTTAAACCCTTGCCTTCCCCTGGGGTTTGTCGTTTGGTGAATGCCCTCCCTTTGAGCTCTCCCCATAAAACCGAATTCCTTGTTCAGTACAGGAAAGTTATGGGCTGTTGATTTTGTTACTGAACAGATAAGGTGGAACTTATACCTAGGCAGCAAAAAGTACCTGCTTTTATTAACCTAGACCTGATCTGTCTTCTGTTGGTTTTGGTAAGTAAAAAGATACACGTATGCATTAGTTGGAACAAATGGGACATCCCCAGATACTAATGATATGGGGTTGTTTTTGTTAGACCAAGTAGAGCTGTGCAGTTCACCACAGAGGAACACATGCTTCTTGATGCTGGTCAGCTTTGGAAAAAGACTTGATCTTTGACTATTGCTTGTGGCTGGGCCAGTCATGATTTTCAAGACAGAAGAAAAGTTTTGGTAAAAAGTGGATTTTCACAGCAAAATGTCAACCACATGATTAGCAAAGTTGAGAATGGAAGACTCTAAGCCATCTTTGCAAACGAAACCCCTAGAATTCTACAAATCTACCTACCTGTCTGGCACTCTATGAGAGCAGAAATAACATGCTCAATTCATTTAGTGCTCAGTTTTTCTCTTATTTAATAATAGTGTTATTATTTAAGAGGAAATTGTCCCACCTTCCTTAATTTACCAAATAATTACTAATTGGTAAATTAAACCTGAGGCAGGTGTAAATTCACATTGCACTGATACAGCAGGCACAAAAGGACTCTGATTCTTATTCTAGAGCTTCCAGCTGAGAGCTTGGCTGTGGAGCTGCCTCTGCAGAGACATACAAGAAGAAGCTTTATTTTTTCAGTATTTTTTCACATAAAGGTCTGGACATAGTGCAAGGTACGTGCTCTTGAAAAAGACTTTGGCTATTCTTTCTATAGGGAAAGGGGGTCNCATATTGCTTATACCAAATCAATTCCAGGCAACATGATGGGCGGGACCAGGAAATTTAAAGAGGGTAGGAGCTTTTACTTCTTTTCATATGCATTGTCCCCTAGCCTATTTCTACTGCATTCTGTAGGAGAACAGTTTTATTCTAGCTCAAATATATTGGTATTTTCAGTGCTGATGATCCGTTCTGCCCTGTTGAGGGAGCTAAAATAACAGCCTTTAAAACAACATTTGGCATTCAAGCAAATATCCCACAGCAAAGATGATAGTCACTTATCCTCCTTTGTTTCAGGCTGACTGCCCTCAAAAGTGCTCAGCTTAAATCTGTGATGGTCATGGCCTGGGGTGTATCACAGACTTCCTGGCTTTGTCCTCAGGGTTATTGCAAGAGTTGCATTGTGAAGGAACAATGAGGTAGTGGGAAAGGGCTCTGTATCTGGGGTATGACTTCTTTGCAACTGGTACTTAAGCTTGGAAATTTTGTGTAGGGAGACTTGGTAATGTGGCTGCAGTTAAATGAGTGCTTTACCTCCTAAAAAGTACACTTTTTAGGAGACAGTTGTTAGCTTTGAGAGTTCCTAAAGGCCTTTAAAAATCTGGGTGACTTGTTTTGCGTTAACTAATATTCTGAATATGTGTACAGGAAAACCTGAGCACAGAATTAATCACTAGGGATTTTATCAAGGTTAAACAATGAATTAGTTGTAGTGATTAATTACATCTCACCTCTTAATTCCTGAGCAATTAGAGAATCATACTGTCTTACAAACTAATTCCTATGCTTTTCCTTTATTCCTCCACACTATTTTCCCATAGATGTCCTTGAAAGCTCAAGGGGAGACATTCCAGCCTTTAGTCAAGATTTGCAAAGAATCAGTTGTGCATTTAATTTCTGCCCTTGTTCTGAGACAGTTAGTAGTTGTTTAGCCTGGAGAGCCAAATAGCTCTGGGGCAAAGTAATTGGTCTCCATGCATGGTTTGTAACTAATACTATTGTAATACAGAAAAAATGTGAAGCACTGAATGTTTCTTTCTAATACTATGGCACTCAAGCAAGTAGGATATGTTTGAGACATGTCAGCTTCTTAATCCAAAGAGTCTACATGATAAATATGAAATAGTAGGCTAGAACCTGCAAAGACATCTCCTGCCTTCCCCTTATGATATAGTGCTTTCACACTTGCAGAGAAGCAAATTTCTATAATATCATGCATGTGTCATAGAAAGGGTTTTTTTTTTTCCCCTTCTATTGTTGACACAAAAAAAGGACAAGAAATCAAAGGGTAAAGACACCTTCAGATTTGTGTGTTCAAACTGAGGTTCTGCCTTTTCTTCAGCTGGCTAAACTCTGTGATTTGCTCTTTGGAGTTTCTCAGCATCAGTTTGTTAATGTATGTTTTCATCTGGGGAAAAAAGGCAGGAAATGCACAGCTGAAACTACAGTTTTTTGACCTAGTTTGTGAAGTCCTAGGCTATGAGTTTGTCAGCCTTTCAAGTACTGCCCTGTGAGAGGAGTCACCTTTGAAATGTGTTAGTTGTTCATGTTGTATTTGATTTATGAGAGAAGATTCTAAATCTGGCTTAATTGTGGGATGCTGAAATAGGAAGATGTTAACAAAAAAATCTGTCTGAAAGAATTGTCTGAAAGAGAGGGGTCAGGGGAAAGGAAATATTTAAGAGGGTAGGCAGGATAAATACAAAGAAAAACTGAGATGGAACATCATAAGAGAAATCCTGAAATTAAAATGTGTTCAGCTGAGTTGCAAGTACAGTTGCATAATCCTAGCTCATTAGGACAGCCAGTATTAGAATAGAACTATACCAGAAGCCTACCTATCTATCTGTGGGGTCTGTCTGTAGACTATCTAAAGAATCTGCCTACATGCATTTTAAAACACTTCTCACTGCTCTACTAGAAAGGGGATTGAGGGGCAACCTACTGAGCCAGGCAAGTTGTCTACATGGCCTATGTACTTGTTCTGAACAAAAACTTTGGAGCCCAGTGGTCTTTCCCAGCTCTCAGTTGTCTGATCACTGTGAGCACTTTGCCATGCAAATAGGTGGAATTTCCTGGGAACACATCCTTGTGAAACTTTTCTTTCACTCCTTCTACCCAAGGTTTCCACATAATCTTACAGCTATCCGAGCTTAAACTAGATTTTCAGATCCCCAAAGCTAGCTGAACCGGAAGGAAAGTGGCACCACCACTTGTCCCTCTGCATGTAGAAAGCTGAACATACCACTTGGCTTTCCTGTGTAAACCTGATGTGTTAAGCCTGTATGTGTTATACCTCCTGTATGTGTTAAGCCTGATGTATTTTTTACAATGAGGGTTTGACTTTTCTGCACTGTATCTAGTGTGGGCAATAAAATTAAAGTTAGCTCCAGTACTAGTGGGCTAATTTTCTTTTAATATTATTTCAGTTGTCTACAAAATAGTGGCTTTAGGCACTGAGGAGAAAGTAAATTTGTGTCCTTTCCAGCTTTGGAGAGTCAACAGATTTGCTAGGCTTGAGTAATTTTATTTTGTTAAAGTTATTAAAGCTAACAGGCAGAATTTAGCCGTTACCAAAGTTTTGCATAATACTTCTATTCCCTTACACACTGTCAGTTGTTAACAGCACATGGAGCTAATCTGACGTGGCCTAGCTTCTGGAGTCTGCAGGCTGAATTAGTTGAAAAGGATTTAAGACACATTGCCCAAATGTGAGGCTTTTTTTAGATGGTAAGTCATCCTTGCAGTTTAAGGCTAGAAATGGGTCCAGACAAACATCCCTGAACTGGAGAAGAAATATGGATACAAATTTTGAAACTAATATTTTTCTCCACTGGAAAAGAACCCCCTAATTTTCTATTTATCCTGTTCCTCCTTTCCCTAACAAAGCAGTATTTTTCTGATCATGTGAATTTTATTTACTGACTACCAAGTAATTGCATGGTGAGTAATTGGATGGCTTTGCAGGACTGGAAATGGAATGCTGACTGCTTAACCTGTAGGTGAGTATTGCAGCCCTGTGCTGTCCCAGCAGTGAGGGCAGATTGCTCTCAAATGCTGGCTGCATGACCTGGTGGGATTCAGCCCAGTAGAGTCAAGCGCAAGGAAGCACTCAGCTCCGCTGGCAGCCTTGGGAAAGGAGCAGGACAAAACCATTCTTAGGAAGAATGTCTCCTACTAAATACCCATTGTCTGGACAGACTGTATCTAGGGCTATCTGAGAACATAGAATTGCTTGTAGTAATCGAAATCTCAATTTGTTCATGCCGAGTACCTGCCGAGCTCTGTTATCTTTCACTGACACTAGATGAAAATTAAATATTTGATTTAGCTGCAGGACCTTAAGTAACTGCCTGAATCACTGCTGGAAAAGTAAATAAGATTATAAAAGAAAAATTTGTAGCACAGAAACTGCCAGAAGGAAGCAGTACTCAGCACCACTTTAGTTGAATGAGGGGAACAATTCCTGTTATTTTTCAGCAGTGGATCTTTTCTTTCTGACCCAACAGCAGTTGATTAGTTACCCTGAGATGTTGTAATCTGCACCAGGTCCCACCAAAATCCCTGGGTTTTTTGCTTAAGAAGGAATGGTGAAAAAATGCAGCCCAGCTGTTACAATATAGAAACCTACAAGAACAAATCTTACAAAAAGAAGCCCAGCACATAGAGAGTTTTTATTCATATGGATAGAGCTTTTTTCTTTTTTTTTTTTCTTTTTCTTTTATTTTTTCTTTTCTCTTTTTTTCTCTTTTTTTCTCTTTTTTCTCTTTTTTTCTCTTTTTCCCTCTCTCCCTCTCTCTCTTTCCCTCTCTCTCTCTTTCCCTCTCTCTCTCTTTCCCTCTCTCTCTCTTTCCCTCTCTCTCTCTTTCCCTCTCTCTCTTTCTCTTTTTTAAACCCCATGGAGCTTTTCCCTCCTATTGTTTTTTGCAAATCTTCCCCTTGTTGCTGGGAGATGTAAAGCCAACAGCCAAACAACCAAGAGCAGTTAATGAATTCTGAAGTGCCTTGCTATTAACTGAGAGAATTTCTAGGTTTCCCACTTCCCCAACTGGCCTAAAATCACAAAAATAACCTCATATTGTTATAATCCTGTTTCACAATTGCTTAATTCCACCCTAGCATGGATTTTTCTTTCTTAGCTCTCATTTTTCCCCTATTACACATGTATCCACTCTTCCTCTGTCACAAACAAGCTTGCTCACCATCCCCTCCCCCCCTCCATCCATGCTCACATACACCAGGAGTGGCTTACAGCTCAATTTGAAAGATGTTTCTTAACAACAACAACAAAAAAAATGCCTTCATTGTTTCTGATGTGGAGCACAACTAACAAAACAAAGGAAACAAGAGTGGGCAGTAAAACTCTTGGGGTGTGCAAGCTCAGTTGTGGGAAATGTGGTGTTAATTTTTCTTATTTTAAAACCCACTAATGCCTCTAACAGAACTCAAAAGAACATTTTGTTTACCTAAAAAGTAAAAAAAAATAATCTGATGACTTCGTTATATGGGATTTATTTGGATTCTTTCTTTTTCTTAACTAGGAAAGTTTGTAGGAAAACAGGATATTTGTCTCTGAAGAGGTTGTCTGCTACTTATTTCCTGCATAAACTTCCTGCAGTTGCTACTTCAGAAACTACTGTCTAATCCACTTGTGTCCCAGGCCTTTAACTCTGTCACTGTGCACCTGGTCCCCAGACCATGGACTTCCAAAATTAATTCATTCTCCCATACCACCCCTGCCCTTAGTTTCTTTAGCATCCACTGCCTAGGTCATGCAATAAGTTTTTCCTCACTCATTCTTTCCTTGAATTTTGTTCACCTCTCCCTCAAATTTCTCTGTTTCCTCACATGTGGTTCTTCACAGTGCTTAAATTTGAACCGTCTGTTGAAGCCTGTGGAAAGAAGGTCCTTGCTTTTGGGGATGTTTCAGCATTGTCTTGCTGCACACAGAAAATACCCACAGCCTTGCAAATCTCTCTGGAAATTTGATTTCCTGTTTTTTGTTTTGGTTTTTTTTTTTTTACTTTGTATCCGTTCCTTTCATTCTTTAATTAGTACACTTGTTATGAGCTTACTTCAGTTTAGCTAGTCTCTGTGGTGTGTGGCAATACCATACCAAAATTTTTTTTTTTTTTTTAGTGTGATAAAATGCCTTTTTCTTCCATCAGGACAGATTACACAGCTGTGTATTAAAAGGTCAATGTACAAAAACCTTATAAAAGTATCGACCAGTCTGGAAACTAGTTGTTATTTTTGTAACGCTCTGGTGACACAATGATTAAACTGATTAACCTATAAATGATGAGGACATCAACTTCTGTCAGTTCAGCTCCTGGAATAGCCCTCCAGCCCCCAGTCTCCCAGTGTTCTGGATAAATGTGCTTTGAGTTCGTTGTAAAATGCCAGGTCAACGGTCTGCCGAGTACTCAAACAAAGCAGAATGACCTGACCACGTGCAAAGCCAGCTCTCCTGCCTGTGCCGCCACAGGTGAAATCAAGGCAAGGAAATGCCAGCAGCTGGCAGACCTACACCAGATGTCATCTCAGTTTGTCTGTGATGAAGGTAAGCTGCTCCTCTCCATTGGTGACATGCTTTCCACTTCTGCCTGGCAATCTACCTGGCTGCTCTTCACTACTTATTATCCAGATAGCCTCAGGTCTGATATAATTTGCTCTGGAAAAAGTTTCTATCTAATTTTTTGTAGAACATAATCACAGGGCAACAGCTTCAAAGTGAACCCCTGAATATATCTAGCACTAGCTGCTGTGGCTACTCTAACGGCCCCAACAAACGAAGGTAAACATCGAGAGCATTTGAAGTGTGGATGGTAGCGGTGGTAGAGACTTGCTTATTATGCATGTCACACCGGAACTCTGCACACCATCCTTCTGCCATCTGGGTGGTGTGCCAGGACTTGGGGCCAAAGCTTAGTCCTGGCTGTTTAAGGCCCTGATTACCTGGGAAATGCTCCTTTTATGCAGTGTCACATACCCAGAGTTGGTGACGAGGGAGCTGAAGTGGGAGTGCGTCAAGACGACGCACACTCTGTAGCACAGCCTGCGTTGGCTCACTTGCTAGGCAACCTCTGAATGCTGCCTTTCTCAAGTGTTTGGGAGGAGGTGAGCTGCTCTCCTTTTGAGCATGGCTAGAACAGAGCAGCTCTGATTCTGCATCATCTTTCTACCACTGATTAATTAACAATGGGAACAGTTTATTCATTAACTGAACTTGTCTTTCCTCTCTGCTTTAATTAGGAAAAAGCAATTAAGTACTAGGGTTGATGAACCAGAGTGTAAATACATAAACAGCTATTCCCAAAGCCCTGTGCCTTTCTTTATATAAGGAGGGTGTTAACACCTGTTTACCGGTAAGGTAACAACCTTCCTGCAACTCTGCTGTTAGAGCTTGTAGGGATGAGGCTACTGAGAGTGAGCAGTGTGGGTGCGATGTTGGCACCCATACACAACGGAAGCTGGGCTTGGGCCAAGATCAGTGTGCAGATGCAGCTGGTGCATCAGGCCCTGCATGGATTTAGCAGTTGCTATGCACCTGTGGAACCAGTAATGGTGCACAACAACCTTGCATGGAAGGAATTTCATTCTCATTTTTTTAATCTTTATAAAAGCCCTCTTTGTAAATGCAGCTACTTGTACTTGCTGCAGTAGCAGAGAGGATTTTTGCTTCCTATGTAAGGATCACTAGATGCATCATCGACGTATGTCTGCTTTCTGGATGAAAGGCAATAACCTTTGTTACCATTTCCAGTGAACTTTATAGCCTTGTGGTCTCTTGCCCCTCTCCAACTCCTATTCCTCAGAAAGGATGAGAAAAACACTACCAAATGAATGAGCAACTGGTGTAATCCTGCTGAGGCAGATACCACTTTCAAGTTGCACGTGATTGAAATCTGATGATTTGAAGATCCTTTCTGGGAATCTGCTGGCCAGCTATAGGTAAAAAGTGGTTCTGGGTTTGAGATATCTTGGCAGCTGGAGGGATAAGCTCTTGAGCGGTCATTAACTGATGCAGACAGACAGAAGCAAAAGGAAAGCAACTCAAGGGGAGTGAGATACGTGCTTTTCTTTGGATTTATTCTTTAGCTTCTGTTTCTTATCATGGTCCACTGATTCTGTGGTTAATTTTGTAGCAGAGATTTTGTAGTTTCTTTGTAAGCTTGGGTCTGATTTTTTCAGGAGTGAGTTCAAACATTTAGTCATGGTCTTGAACTCTCATGTGAAAGATTAGGCACCTGCATTATAATTATGACCAGACATTTTCTACTCACAAGGACGTCTCTTGTTTCTTTCTCACTGATGCCTGGAAGAGTTTAGTAACAGCCAAGGGAGTTAACAACTGAGCTACTTACTTCTTCAGTCCTTGGTGAGATGAGCTAGTGAACCTGCAGATTTGTTTCACTGTTACGTATTTTATGTATTATTGTTTAAGAGTATGGTAGCACCTAGAAGAGAAGACAAGAATACAAACTAGGACTCCACCTGACAAATGCCCTCCTTCTTTGCTGGACAAATGAGTGACAAAAGAAAAGAAGTAAGGCAGAAAGAGATGGAGGTACAGAGGGGAGACAGCAGCAAAGATGGGGGATGGATGCTGAATAACCATGTCTTCCAGTCTCCTCCATAAGCCTTTTCCTCTTCAGCCCTTTTAGAGAGGATCTGATTGGCAATCAGATTAGAAATGGAGGCTAAAGACTGAGCATGCAGTGGGAGAAAGTGGCAGCTTGAAACCTCAAGACACTTCTGTCCTGTGAAAAGGGATTGTCACAGGACTGATGTCAGAAGAATGGATGTGGATTGGTCTCAGAGAACCTGTGCAAAAGGGTAGCAGATGAAGGATTTGAATCTCAGTGACACTTCTGTGTCTGACACAGCTCAGAGGAAAATGGATTTTTTAATTACAGGAGGGTTTCAATTACACAAATTGCTGGTGTAATATGTGGTCAAAAGCCTGTACAGAATAGTTGCTTTAGATTGCTGAGCATGCTTTCAAGACAAGATATTAAGGATAGGTGAAACATGATTCAAAACTGTCTTGTAAAGATGCACTATGGTCACCTCGCCATAAGGCAGATGAAGTCTGTAAACGCGCAAGGAGTTCATTGACTCTCGTCTCTCTAAGACCCTCACTACAAATTATTTTGACTTGTGATAGCCACAAGCTGAAGTAATAAAA
>WAAG01078335.1:0-19451 GCA_013390105.1 Tichodroma muraria
GGTGGAGGGAATGGCGAGTCAGATATTCTTCTGTGATAACACTGTATATATACAGGGTCCCTTAGATGTGAATGCAGTGTATTGTTCCTTAGAGCTGCCCGTTATTGGTAAAGCAGCATGTTATTGGCAAAGGGATCTAGTCCCACTGGTAAAATCAGCTGGTTTTGAGGAGACAAAGTATTTATCTTGAGCTAGAGAAAGGAAATGTACTCTAACTAAACTTATACCATTAATGTAGAGCTATGGGTAAATGAATATTCCTCAATGGTTTACATAACAGAGAAATACCTTTCAGTGTCTTGTGCTGTGCAGCCACCATTTTAATGAGATAGTGTTGACTAGGCTGCATTCTTTTACAGTTGTGTTTACACTGAACACCTCACCCATGTTTACTGCAGGTTAATAATCTTGTGGAAAGCCAAGCAATTGCAGTTTTTGAACACAGGGAAATATTTAATGTAATTATAGTTCCTTTTAAAACAACTAACAGCTTGGAAACATGGGAAAACTGCAGAGTGGATAAGTACTTGAATACTGCAGCTATGATTGTTTTTCCCATAACGTATCTCTTTTAAATAACGAAACTTCGTTATTGGCATGATAATCTAGTAAGACATTAAACTTCAAGCCTGTTAACAGGGAGGATATTGTCCCATATTATATATAAATTACAGTTTATGCACTACATTTTGTAATTTACAATTATTGTCTTTTATTGTCTACAAGCAATTACATTTACAGTAAGCAGGTTGTAACAACAGTACTAAGACAGCCTTGCTTCCTATAAACTAGTGTCCTACATCTTCTCCAAAATCACCTCTGCTAGCTGGCTGTCCTCTTTCATAAATCCCTCTGCTGTTGTGTCTGTAGTTGCCTCCCCCTTATCTTACTGCCCTTAATCTTTTCAGATCATTAACTCACCTCCTGAAAAACCTCCCTGATGCATCTGCCAGACCATCAGCTCCCTTCTGTGTTGCCCTTCTATACTTTATTTTTGCCTCCAGGTGAAGAAAAGTCTGCAAGGACTGGCTGGCAGTTGCTAAGTGGTTAGTCAGGTTGTGGGCCCATGTGCTACCAAGCACCAAATCCCACGTGAACAGACTTTCTTTCCCTCAGCAGCAGCAACAGCGAAGCCTCTGTCCTCCATCTAGCCATGAAATTCACAGAACTTCTAACATATTTACATCTTTGAGACTTTTCACAAATTTAATTGAAGATAGCCACTGGTTAAAAAAGTTAATATGGAAGGAGAACCGGTAAAAAGGATAATGCAGCCATGCCAGCTTTATATGTGGAGAAAATTGAACTAAATTTGACTTTTATAGTTGTAAATTGAAATGTGAAACTTGAAAAGGAGGAGGAGTTCTTTTTAGTTCTTTGTTTTTTAAGATGTGATGAAACCTAAAATATCCATCATGGTCAAGATCTGTTTTCTGAAAGACTCTTGACTGATTATATTGCCTGCCTCCCTGCCTGGAAATATTGGATATAAACTTCTGAAATCTTAACACTGTTTTTCTCAGCACATCACTTGTAAGAAATTCCGAGGACATCTTCACTGGCGTAGAATAAAACTAAATGGAGAAGGCAATATTGTTATAAGAAAAACACAGCATTTTTCATTTGTGGATGTAAAAGTATAAGACAGTGGAGCTGACTTTAACTCCTACACTCAGGGAGGAATTTGGTCATTTGAGTGGTCAGAGAATTTTGTGGCTGCTTAGACTTAAAACACATGGTGGCAAGGCAGAGAAATTGCTGATTGCACAGTCCAGAATTTTCAAACTTAAAAGGACAAATATTCAAATAATGTGTCTGTCCACATTATTTTGTTTGAATCTTCCTGAAAATACATACAGTCTCTCACAGATAAATATGCTCTGTCATCAGACACATCCATTACTATTGCAGCTGGACTTTTTGAGGACAAACATGTATCATAAAACCATTTTTGTATGTGGCATTTTTACTAGCATAGTCTCAGCAGAGGCCCGGGACTGAGTAAGCATGAAAATTGAAGTGCCTTTGTATTCAAAATGGTGCTCACTCATCCTTGGTCAGAGTTGAAGGAAGGCAAACACACAGGAGCATGCACTGATGGTAGTACTGTAACTGACTGTAGACAAACCCAGGATTTTTATTTCAGACACTTGCCACCCAGCAGAGTCCAAACAAAAGCAAAATCATGTTGTGTCATTTGTGCCATCACTGTAAGGCTTTAAAGTATTGCACTATTTCCTCATGTCTCACTGTAACACATCCATCATACTGTGTAATCTGTGTCATGATTGTTTTGCAGAATCTGACGTATCATGAATCCGGCACTCTGAGAGTAACCAAGACATATTTAACTGGAATAAAAAATAACCTTCAATACAGCATGAGAACAATGGAATTTTTCCATGATATACTATAAACAAGAATAATAAGTAACAAATTCCTGTAAAATATTCTAAGGCCAAAGACCAGTCAGGTCAGGACCCTTCTGTGGTATGGGCTGTGAAAGCATTTAGCAAATGACTCTTCTTTCCCTAAAGACTTAAGTTGATGAACCAGTCAGTTGGGGGAAAAGGAGAAGGACACAACACCACAGAAGGAGGCAGATTATAAGGAGATAGTAAAACAATGTTCAACATAAATAGTTCTTACTGAAATCATTTTTTATTGCATTTGAAAGCCAAATGTTAAAAATTGGTTCTTGTGCTTGGACCTTGTCAGATAGAAAAGTTTCACACTCGCCTTGTAAGCATATTGAGATGAAAGAAGTAAATAAATTCCTTAACTAAAAACCAATCTCGTGTATTATTAAGTATTCCAACAAATATATTCCATGCTTACAAAAATTGATGACATTTTAAACTAACTTTCACCAAGACCTTAAATGCCAAAGATGCCTTCTTACAACCTGCCATAGAGAAGGATGTTCTGAGTATGTTGTACATTCCTGTTTTGTTTTGTTTACTTAAAATTGTGCCCTGATGATTGTATTATTGCACTCAGCCTATTCAGATTTTTTTCTGTAGAAGAGATATCGATTTTTGTGTTAGTCAATGGAAAGCCCAAGCAATGGCACAGAGGAAAACAATAACAAGCAGCAAAATAACAGAACAGAATAGAGTTAATTTAAAATGGAAATGTAAGTTAAGTATGGCAATGACAATATCTAGGAGGTAACCAGATGTTGGGGTTAAAATGACAGCATGTCCGATGATGAAAATTATCTACAACGGAAGAGGGAGCTCTCACTGCACTGGCCCTGCCAGCCGGGAGAGGTGGGGTGCTTCTCCCAGCTGAGCCTGTGGAGTTGGTGGTGCCCATTCCTTCCCCCTTTATTTTCATCTCTGAATATGATTCAATGCAATTTTCATATTAGTCTTTATAGAAAGCTATAGCATAACGCTCCACTGCAAATTACAGTCAGATATGAGCAATGGATGAAACTCAGTAACACTTACCAATTCTAGCGGTTAGAGGGATATTTTCCAGAGTTAGGAAGGCACATATTATCCCCATAGCAATAAGTCTGTTTCTTCCTGTATATGCACAAAACCCAAACACCCTGGGAAAAGTACTACAGCATAAATAATAACAAATATCAACTGTGTTTATGACAACTGAGAGTGCAGACTGAAGGCTGAACTCACTGAATTTAATTAGAAGGCTCTGACCTCATCCAGCTAAGTGAAACAGTGACAGCGTGATTTTGCAAACCCCCTCAGAGTAGCTGTTACCTCTATACATCACCCTTTCTTGTTTAATAAGCTGTTCCATGTGACTAAGAAAGTAGTCAAAGGTTAACACAGATAAATAGCCGTGTTTTATCCTCCACAGATAAACAATTATGCCTAAGGTCTCAATTACAAACACCCTAGTGGTATTCTTGTTTGTTTGCTAACTTGTTTGTACTGTTTTCGAGATAATTATTTCCAGATAAGCAGAAAAGAATGAAATACTTAAGATTAAATGGGACCCTCTGAAAAAAAAAGGCCGGAATGCATCTAGATATTTTGTGTAAAAATTAACTCCAAATTGGAGACTCTAAAGGCTTGCTGTGATGTAGGTGTTGAGTGACAATATGAGATGCCCTAGGGTATCTTTCCTAGATATCTTTCCTCAGACCAGAATCCTAGGTTTCAGTCCATGAGTTGTGTCCCGTGGCTCAGCGGTGTCTGCAGGACTTCGTACAAACCTGGAGCAGATCCTGTAAAGAACCAACAGCTTACAGAGGCAGTGGACCTTCGGTATCTTTACCAGTCAAGTACCTGCTAATCTTTCCTTCAGCCATGCTACCCACTTGCAACATGTCCAAGAAAACGTTGGAGAACAATAGAATGTGGGTTCAATTGCCACTCCTGATTCCCTATTACATGAGATATTTGCTGCTGACATGAAAGGTCCTGGGGAACGTAGGTGCAAAATATGCATCCATGCAGCAGCCAATTTTTAAAAGACTGTAAGAAGCAACTGTTAGAATAAGTCACCTAAAACTACCCTTCCCATGCTATTTACTTAGGAGTTAGACTATAGGAATGTCATTTCAGAAGTAATTGTAGAAAGGAACATCTGCCCTAGAGGCTAAATTCAGAAAGTAGACCCAGGGAGAAGTATGTTAAGATACTGCAAACAAGAACTTCTATGTGTGCTGGTAGAAATTATTATTATTATTATTATTATTATTATTATTATTATTATTATTATTATTATTACATATATATAGCTATATCTATATATATATATATATACACTTAAAAATTACATATTTATTGACACACATATCTCCCTGTGACTGCTTGCAATGATTATTACAGCTTTTTATCTCTTGAATTTTACAAGAATTCTAACCAGCAACACAAATTTAAATATAGTAAAAAACTCCTAGAAAACCAGGAAGCCCACTATCTACCAAGATTATGAATGCTGCTATTTTCAGTGTAGATGGACTACAATTATAAAGCAAGAAAGTACATAATGTATGGGCCAGGCCCAGCAGTTGGGAATGTGTTATGCTGAAAACTTCAATTTTTTAAAGTTCTCTAGATTCAGTCTTCCACTATTTGATTGCAGCATTGTAACTATTATTATTGTTCTTCTTTTTTTTTTTCTTTTTTTTTTTTTTTTTTTTTTTTTTTTTTTTAATCCTGTGTTTGGGATGCTTGGATTCAACTCGTATATATTGGTCTGTTTTTTGAAATATTACCCCAAGTCCCTGACATAAAAGTCTTTTGCATCTGACACCTGTGCAGGTGCAGAAGTCTTTGCTAGTTTTTGGTAAATAGGAAAGTATCTCAGAAAGCATGAATCCAAAAATAATTTTATCAGAACAGTATTGGATTGTTGAGGGCTGAGTGGTATTACTTAAAAAGATGACACAGGGACCTTTGTAACACAGATTTGTTGTTCTTCTCTGATCAGAACTCTAAGCTTGGATCACTGATGTGATTTACAGAGTACATCCCCTCTATTACTTGCAGGACAGACACTAGCTCATACTTGTCTGAAGGTGTCTAAAGCTTTGACTTATAGCAGCCATTCAGAATCCTCTGCTGGAACACGCAGCCTGCAGGACCAAACTGCGATGCAATGTTTCACCAGCATATGTGCAACTGTCCCGGTTCCTTCATCCCTTGGTGGCTGGGTTCCAAATCCTCTCATGAGGCTCAATTTGCTGTTACATACTAGCAGCAAGACTCATTTCTACTCATTATTTCTGGTAACATCTTTCTGATGGTGCTTTCTTAAGCAGCAGTCAGAGTAATCCACGTGCTCTGTGAATTCTGTACCAACTGTGATGACTTTGCAAGACTGAAATACTTCACTTCTAGAGTCAAATACTTGGGTTCGCTGTTAATTTCAGACCCTCAAATAACACTGATCTGCTACTAGATGCATAATTTCCCTCAAGAGAAGATGTAGCAGAAATCTTGGAGGGATTACACATTATCATAAGTGTATGGGACAAATCCAGAAATAGGAACACATCTTGAGTTAGACCTCTGTCTTTCCATCACTTACATTTTTGTTCTTTCGCCATTCAAGCTGAGTTTCTCCTTATTAGCTAAGTCCACTAAGTACTTTAGCCAGACCTCTTTATTTACCTCCACATTTGTAACAATTTTTCTGCCTTGTACTTTTTCCGTGTAATCAGGGTTCCAGCTCATTGTCACTGATTATATGTCGAAGTGACATGATTTCTTACAAATTGACATTGCTTTCTGCAGCTTTACATCCTAATTCCTTGGAGACCTTTACAACCTTTTACTCCCACCAAATGCTCCTCCGATGTTCTTCATGTTGTTTTATGAAACGATTTATGTACACTTGCAACCTGATACTCCCTTGCCAACCGTCCTGGAGACAACCTCGAAGAACTGTACTTTAAACACAATGCACCGAATTATATCTCCCAATCTTCTCATTACCGTTGAAGAGAACTCTCAGGTAACAAATGGGTTAGCTGTTCTAACGCCTTTGCTCTTTGTCTTTTATGCATGCCTTTGCTAAGTCATTACCCAGCTCAGTAAAGGAGGTTTTACAGTATCAGTTATACTGGTTGGATTTTTCATTAGCTTTATTTTTTGCTTCCTTTATCAAGCATTCAGAAATCATGGCACCCATGTGTTGCTTAGTTGAATTCCCAAGGAGATAATAGAAGACCAGATCATACACAGAAGCCTAAAGGAGTCCCAGCTGAATATTTGTAGCTGCAGATGCTCCTATAATCTCAGCTGCCACCATCAGTTATTATTGCGTGATGGTCTGACTGCACCACAGCTTGATTTTTCATCTCTAAAGGTAAAATATCATCCTGGTTACCTAGTAAGCATGGCAGACACAAAATGAATGCTCTAAATTCTGTGCACAGACTCCATGTTCCTTCCTGCCAGTATCTTGCGGGAAAAAAAACACCAACCAACAACCAATGAATATTGCTAGGGACTGAGTTATTATTATTAACACATTGGGATTTTTATCATGTCCTTAGGTAAGTGCTGGCTGTTGCAACAAATGTTCATGTAAGCGCGTTCCAAGCTTAGTGGGATTCTGGGTTTCTTGTCTGTTTGGCTGACGTTTCAAGTCCTGCAGGATATTTTTTCTTCCTTTCAGTAAAGGAAGCTTTTCATTAAGGAAAGCAATTTTAGATACTGAGTCTCAAGTATTTTGCAGTTTTATACGAGCTGGTGTCTCCAGACTATATGAAAACAGATATCTGGGAGGCTCTTTATGTCAGCTTGTTTTAAGAGTTGCTGATGCTGACCCTAGTGGATCAGCACATCCGTGTTAAACTGTAATTCTGTTTCAGACAGACATCACTGTCTCCATATAGCCAACAAATATCGGATCCAGCTTGGGATCCATCTGGGAATCAGAGTCTCTCACCAAACTTCTTAAGGCCATGGCAAGTAACTCAGAGCTGAAACTCCTCTAGTTTTTCACTCAGTTAATTAACAGTCTCTTCAAGCATGTGTCTATATGTGAGGCTGGCAATTAACAGCTGCTACTTTTAATAAGACCCTAATTTCTGCTTTCACATTTGTAAATATACGAATACATCTGCTGTAGTCTTATCCATCATGCTATTGACCTTCTCCAACAGATTGTGAAATTCTCTGTGTTAAACTGTTCTTTGACCTTCTTTTCATGAAGGATTTGCTCATTTTTTGCATAGTTTCCTCTTCTGAATTAATATTTGGTGCAGAAGTTGTCATAGGATCTCCTGAGCAAAACGTAGGGAAATGGTTGATAGACTCCTTAATGTACAGAAGTACAAATTTTCCTTCCTATCGTACAAATTCTACTTCCTATGGAAGTTTTCAAAGCTGCATCTGGTCACAGGATAGTCCTTGCTGTCTTGGGAACATTGCTTTGGTCCAGAGCATTTTGTAACAATTTGTTTTGAGGATTTGTTTCTTTTATTTTTTCTTTTTTTTCTTTTTTTTTTTAAACCCCAGGTGGCTTTTCTAAAAATAATTCTGAGCCATAGGCCTGGGAATTGGCAAATAGTAGAAAAATGTTAAATAGAATTTGACCAGAAAATCCACTTTGAACATTCTCCTCTCTCTATTTTCTTTCTTCTTTACAGTCTAAAGGAAGAGTCTGACTGATCTGTCATGAACTGTAGGGAAAACAGGAGAATCTTGAATAGAATTTATATAAAGTATTCAATTCCATCCTATGACAACTTAAGAGGCATAGTCATTTCACTTGAAGATCGGAGACAGGTATGAAAGGATTATCCAGAGTTCTTTAGACGATTTAAGGAAGGCTGCCCTACTTAACAGGATAGTTAGCTTTTCTGCTGCTTGAACTGGGAGATACAAAAGAAAAAGTACCTGAGGAAGCCTTAGGAAGCAAGGAATTATGAGGAGTCCAGTGCAGAGCAGCTAAGAAATCAATAAAATGTTCCAGAAGTTCCTCCAAGCTATGAGAAGAAGGAAACTTCTGAGGTAAAAAACCAAGGACCTAATGTTAAAAACCCGACAAAAGCCCAAAACACAGCAACATTGACTTCAGACTCTTCTGATCTGTCTACCTGACTTCTTGATGGAAAGGAGAAAATCAGGAATGCTTTCTCCAGAAGCACTCAGGAAAGAGCTATACTTGGAGGTACTGGATTTGACACTGCTGCCACACTTTCCTGACTAGTACTTACCAGCAGAATTGGTAAAACTCCTATCTGTCCACAGCACGGGCTGACCAAATCACTGCGCAGTGCGTGGGCGATAGCGGTCACCCCACAGCATTCCTGATACCGTCTCTCTGCGGTTTGGGCTCACACAGCCTCTGCCTCCAGATCTTGATATCCTTCCTTAACTCCAAGTGGCCACCAGGAAAATGGTCTCCAAGGATTCCTTAGGACTAGTGTGCAGGGTGAGTGCTGAATCCCAAGCTGCCGTGTGATTAATGGAAGGGCTGACCTCCTGACCTGCAGAAAGGCTTTTAGGAGAGGGTGACCCACAGAAGGCAGGGTAGATGGCCCAGCTTTGTCAAAGGCTCTGTACCCCAGCACCGAAATAAGCAATGTGGGAAAGGTGGCCTTGGGCATTTTAAATAAGGCAAGGGAAGAGTACTGAAGCTTTGAAACGGATTAAGCAAGTAGGATGCAGAGCTGAGTCACTCTGTATTTGTCTCTCCGTGTGCATGTGTACATATATAGATACATATTTTTGTAAGCGTGTGCGTGTGTTTGAGTGAGGATATGAAAAAAAGAGGCATTCAGTTCCAAAAGCCACTGCAATAACAAATCTCGAGCTGAAGCTGTCACATCATATGAAACAGATCCAGAGAACACGTGAAGACACAGTCTCATATTTTAAGACTTCTCTTCAGTGTTTTGCTCACATTTGGTAGCATTTAAATCTGATCTCCATTATGTTTTGTTTTTTTTTCCTGAAACCAACTTTACCCTTTCGAAGCAATGTTTGATGAAAATGCAAAAATTCTTGGCTAGCAAAAGATTTTTTTTTATCTCCCAAAGTCATATCATGCAGATTCATGCAGTGAAAAAAACCCGCTGATGTTCTTATGAATAAAAGAAGGATTAGGAAGATTAAAACGCACACCACCAGACCCGTTGAAAAAAGGCTCAAGTATATGATATAGCCTTCTGCACATCTTTGCCTTGAGGATCACAGCTGAAACTGTTCTTGTCTTTGCTTTCGGGTAGTTCAGAGAGATGCCGGGTTTGGATCCCCCATATTGAGCTTTTCATAAAAGCTGCTGTAAAAAGGACACTGCAAAGAGAATGCTGCTGAGTGAATGATCAAATTTTATTTTATTTATTTATTTTTGTTATTACCGCCAGATGTTGCCTCAGGAAGTTGAAACAAGGAGTCAGGAACTGACAGTTTAATAATTAAATTGGGAAAGTTGGCAGGTCTCCTGCTACTTCCTCTAATACATAGCATCTTTGAATGAAAGTGTGCAGTATCCCAGTGGCACTCCTTCCGAACTGGCTCATCCATTACTGAGTAATGATTTTCTGTCGAGGCAACAGCAATGCACAGGGCCTATTACACCAGCTACATAAAGTTAAAAAGACATTATGAATAAAGCTTTCACCGTGGCTTTTACCAACATTTCTACACAAGAGTGCCTAACGCTGACATGTGTTTATTAACACTTAATAATGTTTACATAATTCTTCCTTGCGCTCATTACAGCTGTCAAAAATCTGAATAGAGGGTGGTTTTGCCTGTTCTAACTCTTGAAGACTTTGCACTCTCTACGCTGAGATGAACAGCAGCTGAGAGGACGCTGAAGGCCTAGACAGTTCCTGTACTGCTGAGATGGAAGGCTTGAAACCCGTTGCCCACCTGAGCATCGTCACACCTTTACTCCCGCTTTCGGGATTTCTTCCCTAGCAGGAATTCTTAACATTTCTCACTTCATGCTCCGCTCCGCGTCGGACCCACACACGCGCAGAGGGCATGGAGAGTCACTGCAGCCGTTAAGGCAAGAGGAGGCACATCGGCACCGAAAGTGTGACAAGCGGGGGCCGCGCCGCGAGTCTGATGGAAGAAGAGCTATATCCAGAGGCTGCGGGCAGAGCAGTCAAAAGGCAGAGCACTCGTGGGGTGAGAGGTCGGCGGGAGGGGGTAAGCCCGTCCCGTGTCCCGCTCCTTTGCGCTGGGCGGAAAAAGGGACGGGCGTACGACTGCTCCGACCGGGCGGGACCGCGCTGGATCTGGGAAGCGCCTGACGGCGTCCGGAGACCAGGGGGGCGAGCCCCGGGTGCCTCGGCGCCCTGTCCCGCCCCGCACCTGCCCCCGCCGCGGAGCCCCGGCCGAGCTCCCGGGTGGGAAGCGCACCGGCGGGATCCCGCTGTCGCCGCTGTCGCCGCTGTCGCCGCNTGGCGCGGCGCTCCCCCCGCGGCGCCTTCCGCGCGTGTCCGCGCTGCCCCCGCACCAACTCGGAGCGGGCCAGCGCCGGGCGCGTCCTCCCGCTGCCCCGCGGGGCGCTGCTTCGGGCTGCAGCCCGTAGCGCGGTGATGTGGCGGCAGCGCCCGGGCGCTCCGTGCCTTCTCCGCAGACAAAAGCCCGCCCGAGGCGCGTCGGGGGCTGGTTTGGAAGCATGGAGCGCCGGGCTGTGCTCGGGACCCTGTCAGTCCGGCACCCCCTCCGCCGCTGCGGCTGCTCTCCTGCTGGGCGGCGTTGGGCTGAATGAACGGCTGTTTTGGCGGAATTAAAAAGGACAAACCAAAGCAACCCAACCCCCAAAAACTTGGTATTTACAGATGTGGTTAAAACAAGGTAATGGGTCTCGGCAGCGCTTGCTGTGCAGGGTGGCTCGGTGTGCGAGAGCGGAGCGCCAGCGATGCGCGCCTTGTGAGTGAGATTCCTGCGCAGGGAGAGCCGCGGTGCCCGTCCTTCTGCCGGCTGCGCGCTTCACCCCCCGCTAGTTCTGTGCCCGGTAACTCCGGCAGCGGCCGGGCAGGCGTGCAGGGCGGCTCTCCTGCGCCTTTTGGGAGTGAAAGTTCAGTTTTGCGGCTCCTCTTCTCGCCGGAGGATATTGCTGGGTCCCGGTGGCTGTGCGGCTGGAGCAGGGATTACTTCTGGGTGAGTGAGGCTGGCGGTGTGGGGGTCTGCTGGATCCCTTCTGCTGCCTGCCAGGGAGGAGATCCATGGTTAACCAGTACAGAAGACTCGGCAGTGTGTGTGCGTGTCACAGGCGTTGATGCAAGAAGGTAGTAGGGATCCTCTTTATGCGTTTCTGGTGTTTCCTAGTGGCATACTGTTGTTTGTATGTAGAGTGTCAGTTTGGCCGTTTGAATCTGTGGCAGAATTTTGCTGGTTTGGAGAGTGTTGATATTTTGCCTTTGACTGAGACGTCCTTTTAATAGCATTTAAGCAAGCTGCGTGTAACAAAAGATGAAGGGCTAAATTACTGGCAATAAGCGTGGTCTAACTTTATGCTTTGAAGAGAGAAGGGAACAATAGCAAGGATTCTCAAAACAAAGTAGTTAATGGAATAACACAAAATATTATTGTCCAAGCACTGTGCTAGATGTGAAAGATGCCCACCAGGACAGTAGAGCAACAGTCCAAGGAAAGGAAATTCACTGAGACTGCTCTTTGTCTCTTTCTCTTGGAAGAGTTCTCATGAGGAAGTTTAGTAAGCATAGGTTATATATGATGCTAAGGCTGGCTGAAGGAATTGAATACCTAGTGCAAAAGCCTGTGCATGTGGGAGAAGCTGATTTAAGGTAAAGTGGTGTCAATGTAAATTTAGATCAATTGTGTCATTTTGGTAGAAGTTGCTATGTGGACATCACTTGTTTGTAGTTCTGGTTATGTCATTTGGGAAGAGTTGAAAGCAAAACTGAATAAAAACCCATTGCTCTTAAAATAAGAGCATCAGGAGTTAGCGTGTGCTTTGTTTTTTAACCAAGAAGGTTGGTTTTGATTTAAAATATTAATTAAATCATTCCTCTATGAACCAAGCTATGGGTAAGGGCTTGTTGTGTCAGCATCTGTCTGTGTGTTTTAATGATCAGAGAAGGTTGATCCTCAGCTTTTTATGTGGGTCAGCTTCCAGCGAAATATACTTTGCTAGATGAAGGGTTGCAAGATTTGTCCTTGTATAGTAGTGTCACAGTGTTAGTAAATTAAAGTGGCTCAACCTGGGTCGTCATTATGTTGTGACTAAGTCTGCTTGTGAAGAATGCAAAGTGGCTCCACCGCAGATGGTTGCACTTTGGGGTACTTTGCATCTCTTTTGCACCTTCTTGCAGAGGTCTTGCAGTCATCTTGCATTTTCAGGCTAATTCGACTTAATAATATTATGGTAAAGTGTCTCTGTTACTCATAAAAATTGGGTTCTCTCTAGGTAGAAAGAGTGGCACCACAAAGGACTGCTTTTTCATTTTCTGCTGAGGTAATTTTGTCTATGTCAGTAGTAAAAGGGATTTATTGATAGAGTTTGTTTTGGGGAGTAGTGGGTCTCTAGTGTGGGCGAAGTGTAGATGGCTCAGTGTTCTCACATATCTGCACTTCTGTAGAAAGAAATGAATTATTGCAGCAAATTCCTAACTATGAGTGTCTGTAGGTGTGTACAGTAGGAGTTTGAGCCAGGTGTGCCTGAAAGGGATCATACATTTTCACACTTCTGTCTGTATGAATATGGTGGGTAGGTAGCATACACTAAGTTCCTGTTGATTTCAGTGGATTTACACATGTAAAATTAAGGTTGCTAGCAGGTTCAACCAGATCTGTGCTAATACTGGTGTTTCACACAAGAAGTGTAGGTATTTTCAAGACAAAGATTAGTTTTCCATTACTTTGCACCCCAGCGTGGGATTCTCCTGGTAGGTGATAGAAACAATGATTAAAAAAGCTGCCACTCCTCAGTGGGATGCAATACAAAGTCCAGCCATTGTCATCCAGCTGTTATGAGCAGTTAGAGAGTGCCTTTTGTTGTGGTGGAAGTTTTTCTAACCCTTCTCAGCTAGCAGTTACTTTATCCACAAGGCTTTAATATCTTGCCTGGTTTAATAACCTGTTGTTTCAGTAATATTTTGTGGTATTGAACTCTGTAAGTTATCTGCATTAAATCTGTTGTCTTTCAATATTATTGATTCTCTTGTTTATCTATTAGGAGGAGACAGTAGCTATTGAAATTCCCTAAAACAGCTTAGCTGATCTTAATTATAATAATGGAGTCCACTGTGGTGAATATTGCAAGTGCAAACTGTTGTTGCAGCTTAGGCAAGATACTGGGGAAAAATTGTGTCCAATATTTTCTTATTTGTAGGTTGTGTTCTAATGAAATATTCAATATTATAGGAGATGGTCTTTGACTCCCAAGACACTGATGAAATGTCAGTTAAATCATATTTCCCTCCCAAAAAGCAATGTGCATATTTCCCTCCCAAAAAAGCCCTGTTTGTTGTGCTGGGTGTGAGTCTTTAGGACTGGAAGAGTCATTGAACTTCTCATTTTCTGTAGGCCATAGTTTAGTTTGTATTCAAGGTAGATAGATTGGTGAATGCTGAACATATAGGAAGTACAGACATAAAGAAACAGAATAAGGCCCATTGTGAAAAAGCCAAACGAAGTACAGGAAATATAGAAAATTTATAGAATAGATATTTACCTATAAGGAATGTGTTTTTTCTTCTTTTTAGGAGCTACTCATGTTAGTGAAAGTGAATAGAGCTTATTAAATATTTGTTTAGTTTGTTGAAATTATACTTTGTAGGTTCTGGATTTATTTGCTACACCAGCTGAACATTTCTCTACTGTTCACCTCTTTGTTTTGTCCTCACACAGTGAGCTTATTATTGTTAGTTTTGGTTACAGCCATATATAATTTTGTAGCACTTTATAGCAAGCCCATAGGGCAATAGACTACCATATCTCACGTTTAATTTATAACTTTATTTTTCAGCAATTATAGTTAGTCTGCTGCTCGGATCAGAATTAAAATTATTTAAGTGTAATTAAAATACACCAATATTACTGAAATGATGAAATGCATATGAGCTCATTCAGTTTTTCTTTTCACTCGATTTTTTGGGGTTATTTTTAGTTTTAATACAGAGTGCAAGCTGTTGCTAATTAGCATGGCACTCTGGAGGTGGTCTCTATGTAAGCTAAATGGAGAGGATAGGATGAAGGGGGGAAAAAACCCCAACCTGGAGATGTAAAAACGCCAGTTGTGGAGACATTAAAAAGCTTTGCGCATAGAGTGGGTTTTGTTCTTTTTGTTAGACAAGTGGTGGCAAAACCTTTCCAGGTCATGTGTAAAACTTCAGAGCCAAGTTGAGTCCTGTGCCGATGTGTGTTTGTGCTGGGTGTGAGAGAGGGGCCTTTCTCTGGAGGGACACTAGTTTCTCTTTTACTTCTCATGCAGTGCTACAACTTGTCCCCTGTGTCTAGGCTGGTGTGGGGAGTTGGAGGAGGGCACTGTGGGGCTGGGTGCTCCAGAGTTGCAGCAGGCTCACTAGTGAGGAGCCATCACCATGTGACAGCTCTGGAGTGTTTGCCATGGCTTTTCTCTCATGAATGAAGAACGTTGCAGACACTGGTGTTTGCTACTGTTCTTAAATTGCTGAAGGTTATGTGGGTAGTATGGGGCATATGTGTAATATGCACAAATGAGTGTACCGGTGTGTTTGTGTGTATAAATAGTTCCATGCCTGTTTTTCAGTGTTAATACATGTTGTGTTTTTGGGTGGAACTGCTGCATCTGCTAAGTGGACAGGTTTTGAACTTGTAGCTTAAAGTCTGGGGCTGCTAATTGCTGGACTATTTAGCAGTCATGATTCCAGAGGTTTTAGGTCTTATCTAGGCAGATACGAAAAGCTTCTCCCTGCGGCAGCAATATGTAGCAAAATAATAGAAGACAAGCTCTAAAAAAATAATAAATAAAATCTTTATTAAATCCATTCTTGCATATGGGGAACATCCTATGAAGTTGTATAGCTGACTTCCTTGGGTCTCTGAATGAAACCTGATTCATGCCCTGTGAGGGCATGCTTTGTGTTGCCATGCAAGGAAATGTGCTCTCAGTAGCTCAGAGAGGGTAACAGATACTTTTCTTACATACCCTTCTTCTTGCATCTGTTTTGACCTATGTCTAGATTCTTTGCAAATGCTTTGGAATTAACACGGTCAAGTGAGGGGTGGGTACTGCTCATTTAATCAAAGTAATGCAGCACACCCTATCTTGAAATAATGGTTAGAAACTGTTTTTCTTTGAAAGGGTGGTCTAACCCATGGAATCGATACATGCAAATATTTTAGCATTAGGTGCTATCTGGAAATATTAACAAAAATTGTAAAAGTAATTAATAAAAAAAATCGTGCTCTTTAAAGCAGGAACTTCTATCTAGAGTTCAAAGAAAAGTCAAAGGAAGTTACACATCACATGTCTTCTATTTTTCTGGGGTCAACTGCAGGAAGCTGTATAGCTACATTCTAAACCACATTAAATTTTTTTAAATGTTGGTGTTTTTTCTTTGTACTCTTAAAAAAATGCTGTTCCAGAGTGTTTAGGTGATCTGAGATGCCACTCAGTGCATCATCTTGTCAAATCCTTTATGCTTGTTGCTTCTTTGTCCTCAGAACTTTCTTTGGGATCAGAAAGTAAGGTACCAATGGTTCTGTCTGTGTCAGGGGACCTGTAAAGTAATGTTTTACAATCAGGGTGGGGTATCTGAAAGGTTTTGTTGCATTTTCACAAATAATTTAAAGAGTTTTAACCTGGAGCAGCTGCCTTGGTTCAGTTGGTGTCTGGAGTACATGGTGTACAGGGAGATGCTGAGGGATCTGGGTTTGTCTGGCCTAGAGATTAGAAGATGAAGGTGAATTGTTGCCTTCTGTTTCCTAATAGGCTGTTTCAGAACAGAGAGCAGTGCTCTTTGCTGAGGTGTACAGAGCAAGCATGTGATGCAGTTGTCACATACAGAAATGGAGTAATTCTGACTGGGCATAAGGAAAAAGAATTAACAATCAGAATGGTTAAACTCTGACCCGAGGTCTGTGAGGTTGCAAGATTTGACCTTGGAGATTTAGAAACATGACTGGACGAGATTCTGAACAACTTGTTCTAACTTTGAAATCAGCACTGCTTTGACTGGGAATTGGAGGACGTGGCCTCTAGAGGTCCTTTTCAGCCTAAATTATTCTGACTCTGTAAGATTTCCTTCAGAGAAAATAAGTATTGTAAAAGTTAAGCTAAATAGTCTTTTAAATTACATTCTTAGGACAAAAGAGCTGTTTGTTTTTGGGATCAGAGGAGCCCTTTGTGTAGTACTCATGGCCAAGATAAGTTAGAATAAAAATGGATAAAGAGCACGTGCAAAGGAACAACTTTAAACTGTTGGGCAAAGTGCTGCTGCTGCCTTGATTAGTCACAGTCTTGCTGCTGTGTGTTGAGAATAGCTCTGACAAATAAATGTGATACATGTCAAGTAGTAGTCTTTGCTGGACTTGGCTGTGGGTACTGTTGGTGTGGTGAGTTCTTCACAAGTTTGGGAAGGTATGTAACATACTAAATTTGAAATTACTCATACTTTGATAAAAAATGTTGTGTTGGTTTTTTTTTTTTCTGACAGAATGGCTACTGAAGCTCTCTAAGATTGATTGTTCACCTGTCCTTTGTTCCTGATGTGATGAGAGTACTCTCCGTTGATAGAGCTGCGCACTGTTGTTAGTTGTGGCATCATGTTTGACTGTTTGTTTTTTGAGTCATTTCTCAGAACTAACTTGGTGCAAAGGTGGGCAAAATATCAGCACTACTTGACTCAGGCATCTGTGTGAGGTCTTAGTGATGTCACCAGAAATCTTCATGGATTTGGCCTTCAAACTTTAATTTGTCCTTAAGTTAGTGATGACCAAATAATCTGTGTTACATGAGTTGTAATCCTGCCAGCGTTATTCATTCAAAAGGTATCTCACTGAAATAACGTGAACTTTATATATTGACGTCTATATGTTCAAAGTGGAAAATTCTGTAGTGGAGAACAAGTCGTATTTGTTATCCTGCACCCATGTGTGAGTCATACATCTGTCTATGTATGTGTGCAGACATGATACATTCCTCCCTTCTTCTCCACAAATAAGCAACAGTAACTCTCCTGTTTTTCCCCCTAACAGATATGTTTGGAGTTTTTCTGCAATTGACATTAAATGTGTTTTACCAGTACTTGAGTTAGATATGCTAGCAGTAGTTCAGGCTTAAGACTCCTGCTCAGCTTTTCAGAAAGGCTGTTGGAGACAGTCTATGTCTAATCAGCAGCAGGGTAAGTAGATGTTATCAATCTAGGCTGCTGTGTTTTCTCTGGAGGCCAGATTGAGAGCAGCCTTTCTGCGGAGGTGCACGGGGCTTGTATAAAACCTTGAGTGATTGCTGTCAGTGCTCCGTGGGATGCACAGACTTCAGTGGCTTTTCTCTCCGGGGGCTGCCCACCTGTGCAGGCCACAGGATGGCGATTGAGGAGGCACATTAAGGAAAGCTGTTGCTCAAAGGAGTATCAGTCAGGAGATACGCTATCTTCTGCCGTCTTGCACTCCCTACAGGGGAGGGAAACCACAATTCTTTGCTCTGTCCCTCACCTTCCTTGTGCTTTTGTCTTTAATATTCTAAACTGTATATTTTTTTATTATTTTTTTAGCATTGAGTTCCAAGCCTTTCAGCTCTAAGTCAGACTTCCAAAAGAACCTGAGTATGACTTAGACAAGAAATATTGTCATTGAATCTCTTCTACCTGCTCTGTGTATTTAAATCATACTCGGAATGTGTTTTCCTGTATTGTACACAGATTAAAGGAAAAGATGGTTCCTTTAATTTTCAGATGAAAGGTGAAATGCATGCTTTGTTGAGGAAGCATAAGAAAAAGGCCAAATATCACTAGATTCATATGAGAAATCTGGGAGCGACTCTGTTGATTCTAACAAGATTGTGTTACAGAAGCAAAATATATACAGATCAGGCTGGGTTTTTTTGGTTGTGTTTTACAATTAATTTTAACAACATTAAGTGTGTTTCTTTGATTTAGAGTATTTCCTTACTTGGGAAGCCAGTAGAGAAGTGTTTTCAGAGTAATAATATGAGTACTAAGGCCTAGAGAGGCAGAGCACTTTGTTAGTTCAACAACTCATTATTTTGTACTGCTGCTGACATAGAGAGAAAAAATTATCTTTTGTGGCTGCAGTTTCTTCACTCTGGTAGCGTTTGAGACCAGGAAATTCTCTGCTGAAGATAAAGGGACAGTGTGGAGCAATTCCTTTTCCATTTTTCTTTCTTTTCCCCTCATGACCTACGGTCTCATCCTGCTTTTCTTGTTGGGCAGGAATGGTTGGAGAGAAACAGTGTCCAGTTGGATCAAAAGGATTGTTGGAGGTCATGTACTGAAATCACATTTCCCTTTTTTAAAAAAAGGGTACAATTTTCTTATGTTGATGTTTCAGCTGCAAAAGTGTTCCAGCTTTTTCTGAAGTTAAGCTGAGTAAACTGGGAGAAGTTAATTACATATGCTTGGTGTTAATTTAAAAATGGTTGACTGCCCTGGAATTCCCTTTGGTGCTCACAGGCAGTTTTGGCAGGGACAAATATTTCTTCTTTGAGATGGAATTGAGGTCAGGGTTGCAATTGACAGAGGTTGGAAAAGGGAGAAAGGAAGCATGAAACGACCCGAGACACAACACTCAGAGACTTTAGTGAAGCAACGCTCTGGTTTCGATTTCTCATTTGTGGATATTGGAAATACTGTTAAGATCTTCTCTGATTTTGCTCTGAGTATCATTGTTCTGGTGATGACTATGTTTGCCTCATTCCTTCAGAACTTCATTTTGTAACTGTTCTTTCCCTATGTTCTTCCAGGATATCAAACTGGCTTAGGTCCATGAAGACTGTGCTGGTGTCAAGCTCCTTCTGACTTGCCTCCAGGTCTCAGGAGCAAAGGTACAGTTAACAGGGGTAAGTTAAAATCCACTCACAGAACCCCCTCA